>CM077918.1:355510046-355640046 GCA_039797435.1 Crotalus adamanteus | reverse complement strand
CCGAGGGACTAATTCTGGCTGCACAAGACCAAGCCTTAAGGACAAATGCATACAAAGTCAAAATTGAGAAGACAGCAACAGACAGTAAGTGCTGCCTATGCAAAGAAGCTGAAGAAACAGTGGACCACCTGGTAAGCTGTTGCAAGAAGATTGCACAGACTGACTACAAGCAGCGGCATGACAAGTAGCAACAATGGTGCATTGAAAGATCTGCAAAAAATATCATTTGCCTGTAAGCAAAAACTGGTGGGATCATAAAATAGAGAAAGCCATAGAAAATGTTAAAATTAAACTGCTCTAGGACTTCAGAATTCAAACAGACAAGCACCTGCAACATAACACCCTAGACTTAACAACTGTCGATAAGAAAGACAAAAAAGTCTGGATAGTGGACGTGGCAGTGCCTGGAGACAGCAGAATAGAAGAGAAAGAGCTGGAGAAGATAACAAAATACAAAGACCTACAAATAGAAATAGAAAGACTGTGGCAAAAGCAAGCAAGGGTAGTACCAATAGTCATAGGCTCCTTGGGTGCAATCCCAAAACAACTGGAGCACCACTTGAACACCATTGGCATTGACAAATTCGCTATTAGTCAATTGCAAAAGGCAGCCTTATTAGGAACTGCTTCCATCCTGCGACGATATCTGTAATACCATCAAATATCCACATCTGCCTATCCCAGGTCCTGGGTAAGGCCAAATCCAGTCTGAACATCTGGCTGACTGTGCGATGATCCATAATAATAATAATGTTGGAAGGGACCTTGGAGATCATCTAGTCCAACCCCCTGCTCAGGCAGGAAACCCTAGACCATTTTGGACAAATGGCTGTCCGGTCTCTTCTTAAAAACTTCCAGTGTTGGAGCATTCACAGCTTCTGGAGGCAAGGAGTTCCACTGGTTAATTGTTCTCACTGTCAGGAAGTTTCTCCTTAGTTCTAGGTTGCTTCTCTCCTGGGTTAATTTCCATCCGTTGCTTCTTGTCCTGCCTTCAGGCGCTTTGGAGAACAGCTTGACTCCCTCTTCTTTGGAGCAGCCCCTGAGATATTGGAACACTGCTATCATGTCCCCCCTCGTTCTTCTCTTCGTTAAACTAGACCTGTTGGATTTTGCTGAGCGGCCTTGAAGTGAAAGAATAGGACACTGGTGGCGAACCTATGGCACGCGTGCCAGAGGCGGCACGCAGAGCCCTCTCTGTGAGCACGCGCCATCGCCCCAGCACATGTGGTCTCTAAAAGTTCGTCATCACTGGCCTAAGGCCAGCCAGCCTGGAGCCGCCATTGGGGAGCCCACCATCCCATCCGCCGGAGACCCCCTGGATCTCCCCCAACCCTGCCCAGCTCCCACAGGGTGTCTCTCCCCATAAGCAACATCGAGGTGGCCACACCGACCTCGGCCATGCCCACCCAATCTGCCATGTACTACTGCAGCCATACCCATCCAGTGGCCACGCCCACCCAGTCTGCCAAGCCCACTGTAGCTACGCCCGCCCAATGGGCCACGCCCACCCGGCACCCGGCTATACATAAGTGGGTTTTGGGTTGTAGTTTGGGCACTCGGTCTCTAAAAGGTTCGCCATCACTGGTCTAGTGTTGTCCCAGAAAATGGGTTCTGCTTGCCGTGCAACGCTGAATAAACCACACACCAAGGTGGAAATTTACAAAAGCTTTTATTCTGCCCACAAGAAAGGACACAGGAACAGCTCGCCCCCAGAAATCGTGAGCGCTCCATCACTGGAGTTTTTTCAGAAGAGGCTAGACACAGACCTGTCTGACACAGTATAGGTTCTCCTGCTCGAGCAGAGGGCTGGACTAGAAGACCTCCAGGGTCCCTTCCAGCTCTATTCTATTCAGGGGGATAACAATCACAGAATAACAAGATTTGGAAGAGACTCTGGAGGTCATCTAGTCCAACCCCTTGCTCAGGCAGGAGACCCTATGCCATTTCAGACAGGTGGCTGTCCGGTCTCTTCTTAAAAACGTCCAGTGTTGGAGCGCCACAACTTCCGGTGGCAAGCTGTTCCACCGGTTAATTGTTCTCACTGCTTATTTTTAGGTTGCTTCTCTCCTTGATTATTGCCCATTGCTTCTTGTCTTGCTTTGTTGGCTTTTAAGCATTGAAAAGTCTTCTCTTTCATGGACTGAATAATAACAATAAAGTTGGAAGGGACCTTGGAGGTCATCTAGTCCAACCCCCTGCTTTTTTTTTCGATGAAGGGATGATTCCCAACAGACCTGGGCAAATCCATAATACATTTTTATAGATATTCCCACTTCAAGCCATCCCCTCTGAGGTCATCCTAAGACCCCACTAATGTTTATTCACATTGCTTAGGATGCAGGTGCAATACAGGTAGGTCCTTGACCTATCGCCAGAATTGAGCCCCACATTTACGTTGCTAAGTGAGAAATTGGTTAAGGGAGTTTAGCCCCATTTTACGACCTTTCTTGCCACATCTGTTACGTCAATCACTGCAGTAGTTAAGTCAGTGACACAGTTGTTAAGTGAATCTGGTTTCCCCCCCATTGACTTTGCTGGTCAAAAGATCACACAAGGCCAGAGATAGGCAACCTTGGCTCTTTTATCACTGGTGGACTTCAACTCCCAGAATTCCTGAGCCAGCCACGCTGGGGGGAAAGGGAGAGGTTTCCAAGCTGAGCCATGCTGGCCCAGGAATTCTGGGAGTTGAAGTCTACCAGTCATGAAGGGGGCCACAGTTCCCCCATGCTGGCTCAGGAATTCTGGGAGTTGAAGTCCATGAGTCATGAGGGGGCCATAGTTCCCTCATGCTGGTTCAGGAATTCTGGGAGTTGAAATCCACAAGTCATGAAAGGGGCCATAGTTCCCCTATACTGGCTCAGGAATTCTGGGAGTTGAAGTCCACCAGTCATGAAGGGGGCCATAGTTCCCCCATGCTGGCTCAGGAATTCTGGGAGTTGAAGTCCACAAGTCATAAAAGAGCCAAGGATGCCTACCCCTGCATAAGAGGATCACGTGACCCCGGGATGCTGCAAATGTCATAAATATGACAAGTGTCGGAATTTTGATCACGTGACCACGGGGATGCTGCAACGGTTGTAAGTGTGGAAAATGGTCATGTCACATTTTTCCGTGCCATTGTAACTTTGAACGGTCACTAAACCAATTGTTATAAGTTGAGGATTCCCTGTATTCAGCAACCATTAGCACATTTACCCCCCATTGCTGCTAACTTAGTGTGCGCGCGCACACACGCATACACACACCCTTGTACGTTCCCCTTGTCTCTTCCATTACTTTGTGGAGTCAGCAAAAATATATTTCAGCATAATCATCCAGTTCTAAGTATATTTTAAGCACCTCTGTTCCGGCAGTTGCCCCGTCTCATGTCTACATTTGAGGTTTTGTTTTTAGCGAGCATTTCCTGGTGATTTAGCAAGCAGTGTTGCTTCAATTCCTCTTCATGCAAAAACTCTTAGCTAACTTTAAGGCAGCAATAGCTGTAAAAGGCCAAGGAGAATTCAGAATAGAATAGAATTCAGAATAGAATAGAAATAGAATAGAATAGAATAGAATAGAATAGAATGAAATTAGAATAGAATAGAATAGAATAGAATAGAAATTAAACAGAATAGAATATAGAATAGAATAGAAATTGGAACAGAATAGAACAGAATAGAATAGAATAGAATCTTTATTGAGAATAGAATAGAAATATAGAATATAATAGAAATATAGAATAGAATAGAATAGAATAGAATTTAGAACAGAATAGAATAGAATAAAATAGAATAGAGCTGGAAGGGACCTTGGAGGTCTTCTAGTCCAGCCCCTCCCCCCCCCCCCCCGCTTAAGCAGGAGAACCTATACCATCTCGGACAACAGGATCTTCTGACCTCTTCTTCATTAGAATAGCTGGAACCTGGCTTAACAGCAGTAACTGTAAGAAGGAGCTTAGATCTCAGAGTCCTAGTAGACAATCCCTTAAATAGGAGCCAGCCGTGTGCTGCAGCTGCCAAAAAGGCCAACACAGTGCTGGTCTGCATTAACAGAGGGATAGACTCAAGATCACCTGAAGTACTAATACCACTTTACAAGGCCTTGGTTAAGGCCACACTTGGAATACGGCATCCAGTTTTGGTCACCACGACGTAAAAAAGATGCTGAGACTCTAGAAAGAGTGCAGAGAAGAGCAACAAAGATGATCAGGAGACCGGAGGCTAAAACACCTAAGGATGGGTTGCTGGAATTGGGTATGTCTAGTTTAATGAAAAGAAGGTGACTTGATGGTAGTGTTCCAATATCTCAGTTGCTGCCACAAAGAAGAGGGGGTCAGGATCCAAAAAGGGGGTCAAGCTATTCCCTGAGGCACCTGAAGGCAGGACAAGAAGCAATGGGTGAAAAGCAAACGAGAGAAGCAACCTGGAATTAAGGAGAAATTTCCTAAAAACAGCGGAAAGGCTTTCCATGAGAAGTTGTGGATGCTGCATGACTGGAGGTTTTTAAGAAGAGATTGAACAGTCATATGTCCAAAATGGTATACGGTAGGTTTCCTCCTTTTGCAGGGGGTTGGACTAGAAGACCTCCAAGGCCCCTCCCAACTCTATTATTCTGTATTACAATATTATTATTATTCTGCCTAGGGGGATTTTAACTGCTGTCCGCCAGCAGATGGCAGTGTGGCTCCATCAAACTGAATCCAGCTTGGCTTTAATTCCAGGTTAAGGCCAGCCTCTCCTTTAACCAGATAGTCCCCCACTTATGACAGGTCACTTTATGGCCGAAGTTACAACAGACTGACTTGGAGGCTGGTTACAACCCGATTCTGAAGTTCTGGCGGTTGCCCCACCTAACTTTGGGAGCATGACTGCTTGTAGCTTTTTGCGGCCATTTGGCGTATTTTGTGGTAGTTTCACCCAGGGGTAGGCAACCTTGGCTCTTTGATGACTGGTGGACTTCAACTCCCAGAATTCCTGAGCCAGCCATGCTGAGGGGAAAGGGAGAGGTTTCCAAGCTGGGCCAGGCTGGCTGAGGAATTCTGGGAGTTGAAGTCCGCCAGTCATGAAGGGGCCATAGTTCCCCCATGCTGGTTGAGGAATTCTGGGAGTTGAAGTCCACGAGTCATGAGGGGGCCATAGTTCCCCCATGATGGCTCAGAATTCTGGGAGTTGAAATCCACAAGTCATAAAAGAGCCAAGGTTGCCTACCCCTGGATCCAAATCTGGTACTTAATGACCATGGCATTTTCTTTAACGACGGCTGCACAAAACGTCCTGAAATCAACCTATCCGTTTTATAACTGTCATGTCTCGTGACTGCAATAGGCAGGTTCCATTATGGTCAGAAGTCAAGGACTACCTGGCAGGAGTTCTGGTTTGGGAGCTCCCCATGATGCAGTTCCCAAAAGCTCCATACAAGTGATCCCCAACTTACGACCACAATGGAGCTCCAAATTTCTGTCACTAAAGGAGACAGTTGGTAAGTGAGTTTTGCCCCAATTTACGACCTTTCTTGGCACCGTTGTTAAGTGAACCACTTCAGGTGTTAAGTTAGCAACCTGGTTAAGAAACTCTGGCCTCCTCGCCCGATCTGTCAAAAGGTTGTAAAATGCGATCCCGTGACCCCAGGATGCTGCGACGGTCATAAATGTGAGTCAGTTGCCAAGGATCTGAATTTTGACCACGTGACCGCGGGGATGCTGCAATATTCATAAGTGTGGAAAACAGTCAGAAGTCACGTTCATCGTTGTAACTTTGAACTGTCACTAAACGAATGGTCGTAAGTGGAGGACTATGTATGTAACACTGCTTCGTGTGATACTTGCGCTCATCGCTCGTTTTTTTTTTTTTACTTCCCTGTTACTCTAGAATCGAAACTACGGGACTGGCTGGCCCGGGCAAAGTCGCGCTTGTCTTCGGTGGTGGAGGAGAAGGAAGAGGAGGAAGAGCGGGTGTCGCTGCAGGAATTAAGACCGTAGGGAGGGAGGGAGGGAGGGGCGGCACCTCAGCGACGAATGGACCGGCCTCAACTGCTGTTCGATGAAAACAGAGGGTGGAACTGGGTGTCTTTGGGCTGAGCTGACCCACTTAATGGAGGAAGAATTCTGTGAGCGCCTCAGTTAATGCCGATCATAAAGTTATCTGAGAGTGAAAAACCCAGCAGTTTAGCCCAATATCCTTCTCCTCTCCACCTCCTACTTCTCCTCCTCCTCCTTCTCCTCCTCCTCTCTGCTCCTCCTCCTCTCTTCTCCTCCTCCTCCTCCTCCTCCTTGTCCTCCTCCTCCTTCTCTCTTCTCCTCCTCCTCTCTCCTCCTCCTCCTCCTATCTTCTCCTCCTCCTCCTTCTCCTCCTCCTTCCCCTCCTCCTCTCCTCTCTTCCTTCTCCTCCTCCTCCTCCTCCTCCTCCTCCTCCTCCTCCTCCTCCTCCTCTCTTCTTCTTCTTCTCCTTCTCCTCCTCCTCCTCCTCCTCCTCCTCTCTTCTTCTTCTTCTCCTTCTCCTCCTCCTCCTCCTCCTCCTCCTCCTCCATCTCCTTTTCCTTTTCCTTCTGTTCCTACTAGTCCTTCTCCTTTTTTCTCTTCCTCCTCCTCCTCCTCTTCCTCCTCCTCTCTTCTCCTCCTCCTCCTCTTCCTCCTCCTCCTCCACCTCCTCTTCCTCTCTTCTCCTCCTCTTTCTCTTCCTCCTCCTCCTTGTCCTTGTGGAACAACCTGCCTCCAGACATTGTGGGTGCTCCATCACTGGAGGCTTTTAAGAAGAGAATGGACAGCCGCTTCTGGTTTGTGATTGCGGTGCTGGCGGACATACGAGGCGATCGCTCTCTCCGCCGTCTTGTTTTCTCCCACTGTGGGAGCCTGAAAAGGGTTGAAAATTGCTCTGGAGAGGCGATGAGTGTGAAGAGGACCCCTGAGTGATCGCGGAAGGGCGGCAGCCCTCCCGTTTGATCCAGGGCAGCTCTTCAAACTGACAGGGGAAAGATCGGCCATTAACATGGCCCATCACTAAGCCGCTACCAGCCAAGGCCAAAATTACTAACAAGCACTTTGAAAGCACCACAGAGGAATTGGGTGAGATCTTACCTTCTTTGTACCACAAGTACTTTCCTGTAAAAAGCTTCTTGAAATTTCTTCCCCCTGTGAGGAGAGAGGGAAGGGAATGTCTTCCTCCCACCCTCTAAAATGGTGGCGTCAGATTACCTAGGAGACATAAAGCCTTGAAAAGAACAACTAAATAATTGGATTTGCATCTTCTTGATATTTGGGGACCCAAAAAGTTCCTACTCTTACGGGGATCTGTTACCTTATCTACTTGTAAAAAAGATGAAAAAGAACTTAAATTGATAAAAATCTAGCCGGGGTTTTGAAAAAGATTTTAAATGCTATCGGAGACATCTTGTGGCGAAGCTTGGTACAGGAAGTGAATATTCTTGACAAAGAGACCTGCTGACAGCCCAGATCTGTCCTTGGTATTATCTAAAAGAGATAAAAAGCTGAGAGAACAGCTGGGCAGTGAAATTGGTTTTTAAGAATTGTGGAGGTGAACACTTACTGACTCTTGTTTCAAAAATAGCCTCCACTAAAGGACCATTTATAACTATCTCAGAAATGGAGGAGGACCAGCAACAGATTTTGGCTAACTATAAACTTATACTTGAAAAAAAATCTTGAAGCTACTGAGGTAATCAAATCTAGACTGAAAGACAAAGGCGCCAGCTTAAACCTACAAAGAGAAAGCCTGATCGCTAACTGAAGAACTTACAATTCAAAAAACAACAGAAGCGGAAGAAAGTAATTCCAAGACAGAGGACTTTAAAAAACAACAACTACAATATAGTGAAAATTTAGACAACCAAACTCTGATTGCAACTAAAGAACCTACAATCCAAAGAACAACAGAAGCAGAAGAAAGTAATACCAAGATGGAGGGTGTTAAAGATGAACAAGTACAGCTTACTGAAAACCTAGATAATCAGACAAGAACCATAAAATTGGACATGACTTTTTACTTAAACCAGAAGAAACCTGAGGAAAAAGAAGACCAGATCGAATTGAAGATAAATATACCAGAGCAAATATGGGGATTTGAACCACCAGGGCCTGGTTGACATAAAAAGAAAGCTGGAGTTAGATTTAAAAAAAATGGGGTCTTTTGATTTATTAGAGAGGATCCTAAAATCTCAACTAGTGGGCTAAAGGGAGATTTTGAGAAGAAGGGAAATATGAAATATTGTTGGAAAATGATAAAAAGATAAGGGATTAATTGATTAATATTGAGGATTTAGATCAGTGGTTCTCCACCTGTGGGTCGGGACCCCATTTGGGGTCGAACGACCATTTCACGGGGGTCGCCAAACAACGCAGTCCGCCATTTTTTCCCCTTTTCCTTAGCTGTGCTACTCCCTTTTATTCTATTGGCTTTTGAAAGCCAATAGAATAGACTCTCTTGAATAGAGTCTAATTCTATTGGCTTTCAAAAGCCAATAGGAATTGTCCAGGCTGTCTCTGCCCTGCTGAGCCCGCCAAAAGTCGCATTCTGCAAACGGTGCTGCACCAGTTGAGTAGTCCTTGACTTACGACCAGTTGAGTAGTCCGACTTATGACCGGTTGGGGGTTGCGGCATTAAAAAGGTTGAGAACCACTGATTTAGATTATAAGGGAAATGAAAATTAAATATTAAGAAATAGCTTTGAATTATTGTTTAGCCCAGATAATACAGATGATGGATTTGAGACAATAAAGGATATTCCATTAGTAAGTGGTGATGGACGAACTAGGATGAGAATTAGAAAATGTTTATGGAATAAAATAAGAATATATTTCAGTAAGTAATATGTGTATTTTAGATATTATAACTTTTACATGGTGAAAGAAAGGAAATTTGGGATATCCGAAACTTTAATACTAGGGATAGTAAAGGCTAAATTGGAATGCTGCAATTAAAAGTTAAAAATTAGGTAAAACTTAAAAACAGGATATGGATACGTATAAGCAAAAAAATATATCGATAAATGTTTTAACTGAGCTTGTTATAATTAGAAATTTACTAGCTTAAATATGATATAGCAAATGTTAAGGGAAGCAGAGAAGGAATTTTTGATGATGTAACCTGAGATATGTACTAAAGATTGTGTTATTGAACTATTGACTGCCCAATCACCACGCTGCTTTCTAAATACTCAAATGTAAAACTGGAAAACCAATAAAAACGTGTTATAAAAAAAGAGAGAAGAGAATGGACAGCCATTGGTCTAAAATCTTCTTCTTCTTGTGCCATATCCGTTATCGGACGTTGGCGATCATGTTGGTGATCCTGTTTTTATCAGCAGCTGCACGAAAAAGTGCTGCTGAGTTTTGTCCAAACTAGTCCCTTAGTTTTTGAAGCCACAATGTTCTTCTTCTGCCTGGACCTCGTTTGCCTTCAATCTTTCCCTGGAGGATTAGATGGAGTATGCCGTATTTTTCTGGGTGTCACATCACATGTCCGAAATATTCTAATTTTCATTTAGGAAAGAGCAATCATATTGTTAAAAATAGGATTTTCCACATTGACATTAATTGTATAACCATCAAAATATTTACTAATCCGCTATAGCTCTTCCTGATATAATCCACATTTTCTCATATTTCCAACTTTCTAACCTCTGTCAATTAACCATTGGTAAAACAAATAATAAACAAACATAATAATAACAACAACAACAATAATAATAAAGTTGGAAGGGACCTTGGAGGTCATCTAGTCCAACCCCCTGCTCAGGAAGAAAACCCTAGACCATTTTGGGCAAATGGCTGTCCAGTCTCTTCTTAAAAACTTCCAGTGTTGGAGCATTCACTGTTTCTGGAGGCAAGGAGTTCCACTGGTCAATTGTCCTCACTATTAGGAAGTTTCTCCTTAATTCTCGGTTGCTTCTCTCCTTGGTTAGTTTCCATCTGTTGCTTCTTGTCTTTCCTTCAGGTCCTTTGGAGAATAGCTTGACTCCCTCTTCTTTGGGGCAGCCCCTGAGATATTGGGAGACTTGCTATCCTGTCCCCCCTCATCCTTCCCTTCATTAAACTAGACATACCCAATTCTGCAACCGTTCTTCATATGTTTTAGCCTCCAGTCTCCTAATCATCTTGGTTTTTAGCCTCCAGTCCCCTAATCATCTTTGTTGCTCTTCTCTGTACTCTTTCTAGAGTCTCAGCATCTTTTTTACATCGTGGTGACCAAAACTGGATGCCGTATTCCAAGTGTGGCCTTACCAAGGCCTTGTAAAGTGGTATTAATGCTTCACGTGATCTTGATGCTATCCCTCTGTTAATGCAGCCTAGCACTGTGTTGGCTTGTTTGGCATCTGCAGCACACGGCTGGCTGTTGAGGCCGTCCACAACAATCCGGAACCTTCCTTGTCTTTGACCTCTTCTCGGCCACCCCCACCAGCCTGGTGTCCACTCTTTCAGGAGATCGCGTGCCCGTTGGCCTCTGGTTCTCCGGATTCAGCCCCAAGAATGTTCCCTGCGAAAGTCAGATCTGCTACTTCTGCAGAACTTTGTGGCGCTTCCTTTTGGTTTCCCTTTCTTTCTGAAGAACGATGACTTCCTTCTTCGGAGGGGTTGAAGTGGCTTTTCTGCACTGTGTTTCATTCAGACTCAGGAGGGACTTTTCAGATTTGGACACAAGGTTCCACATCATTTCAATGTCATTTTCCTGGGCTGTCTTGTCATCTCCGAAGAAGGTCACTTGGCTGGGGACCTTATGCTGACCTCTTTGTGGAAATCTTCAGTGTCTTTCTCCAAACACTTGTTCTGCACCTCAAACTCTTGGATCGCCATGTTGGCATGGTCTAACCCAGGGGTAGGCAACCTGGGCTCTTTGATGACTGGTGGACTTCAACTCCCAGAATTCCTGAGTCAGCCATGCTGAGGGGAAAGGAAGAGTTTCCAAGCTGAGCCATGCTGGTTCAGGAATTCTGGGAATTGAAGTCCACCAGTCATGAAGGGGCCACAGTTCCCCCATGCTGCCTCAGGAATTCTGGGAGTTGAAGTCCACAAGCCATAAAGGGGCCATAGTCCCCTTATGCTGGCTCAGAAATTCTGTGAGTTGAAGTCCACGAGTCATGAAGGGGCCAAAGTTCCCCCATGCTGCCTCAGGAATTCTGGGAGTTGAAGTCCACAAGCCATAAAGGGGCCATAGTCCCCTTATGCTGGCTCAGAAATTCTGTGAGTTGAAGTCCACGAGTCATGAAGGGGCCAAAGTTCCCCCATGCTGCCTCAGGAATTCTGGGAGTTGAAGTCCACAAGCCATAAAGGGGCCATAGTTCCCTTATGCTGCCTCAGGAATTCTGGGAGTTGAAGTCCACAAGTCATGAAGGGGCCATAGTTCCCCCATGCTGGCTCAGGAATTCTGGGAGTTGAAGTCCACCAGTCATAAAAGAGCCAAGGTTGCCTATCCCTGGTCTAACCCCTTCTCTGTTGTTCTCCACCAGTCTTTCCAACGAAGACAGCTCTCCTGCTGATTTGATGCTGAGACTCTAGAAAGAGTGTAGAGAAGAGCAACCAAAATGATAGGGGATTGAAGGCCTAAACATATGAAAGAACGGTTGCAGGAATTTGGATATGTCTAGTCCAATGAAGAGAAGGAGTAGAGGTGACATGACAGCAGTCTCCTAATATTTGAGGGGCTGTCACAAAAAAGAGGGGAG
Organism: Crotalus adamanteus; assembly: GCA_039797435.1. Classification (NCBI taxonomy): domain Eukaryota; kingdom Metazoa; phylum Chordata; class Lepidosauria; order Squamata; family Viperidae; genus Crotalus; species Crotalus adamanteus. Next base: position 355,628,394 of record CM077918.1, on the reverse strand, counting down.
GGGTCCACCTATCCTCCAAAGCACCAGAAGGCAGGACAAGAAGCAACGGATAGAAACTAAACGAGGAGAGAAGCAACCTGGAATTAAGGAGAACCTGCAGTCAGAAGTTGTGGGTACTCCATCACTGCAGGTTTTTAAGATAAGACTAGACAGTCACTTGTCTGAAATGATGTAGGATCTCCTGCTTGAGCAAGGTTGGACTAGAAGACCTCCAAAGTTCCTTTCAACTCTGTTATTCTATGAAGTTGGGGGTGGGCAGCATGCCTAACAAAGAGAAATCTTAGGGGTGACATGACAGCAGTCTTTCAATATTTGAAAGACTCTAGAAAGAGTGCAGAGAAGAGCAACAAAGAGGATCAGGGGCCTGGAGGCTAAAACATAGAAGGAACGGTTGCTGGAATTGGGAGTGTCTAGTTTAATGAAGAGAAGGACAAGGGGGGACAGGATAGCAGTCTTCCAGTATCTCAGGGGCTGCCCCAAAGAAGAGGGAGTCAAGCTATTCTCCAAAACACCTGAAGGCAGGACAAGAAGCGACGGATGGAAACTCATCAAGGAGAGAAGCAACCTAGAACTAAGGAGAAACTTCCTGACAGTGAGGACAATTAACCCGTGGAACAACCTGCCTCCAGAAGTGGTGAATGCTCCAACACTGGAAGTTTTTAAGAAGAGACTGGACGGCCATTTGTCTGAAATGGTGTAGGGTTCCTGCCTGAGCAGTGGATTGGACTAGATGACCTCCAAGGTCCCTTCCAACTTTATATTATTATTATTATTATTATTATTATTATTATTATTATTATTATTATTATTATTATAGAATAGAGCTGGAAGGGACCTTGGAGGTCATCAAGTCCAACCCCCCGCTTGAGCAGGAGAACCTGTACCATTTCAGACAAGTGACTGTCCAGACTCTTCTTAAAAACCTCCAGTGATGGAGTACCCACAACTTCTGGTGGCAAGCTGTTCCACTGGTTAATTGCCCTCACTGTCAGGAAGTTCCTCCTTAATTCCAGATTGATTCTCTCCTTGATCAGCTTCCAACCATTGTTTCTTGTCCTGCCCTCTGGTGCTTTGGAGAATAATTTGACCCCCTCTTCTTTGTGGTAATCCCTCAGATACTGGAAGACTGCTATCCTGTCTCCCCTATTTCTTCTTTTCTTTAGACTAGCCAAACCCAAGTCCTGCAGTTGTTGTTCTTCATATGTTTTAGTCTCCAGGCCTTGGATCATCTTAGTTGCTCTTCTCTGAACTTTTTCCAAGGTCTCAATCTCTTTTTTGTAGTATCGTGACCAAAATTGATTGCAGTATTCCAGGTGTGGAATATCTTCTCCACAATCTTCCCAGGTATTGAGGTCAGGCTGATAGGTCTGTAATTTCTTGGATCGATTGGATCACTTGACTATGAGCCAGCCGTGTGCAGCAGCAGCCAAAAAAGGCTAATACAATCCTGCGTTGAATAAACAGAGGCATAGAATCAAGATCACGCAAAGTATCAGTACCCCTTTATCAAACCTTAGTAAGGCCACACCCGGAATACCGCATCCAGTTTTGGTCACCACATTACAAAAAGGATGTTGAGACTTTGAAAAAAAAAAGTGCAAAGAAGAGCAACTAAGATGATTAAAGGCCTGGAGACTAAACATAGGAAGAACCGTTGTACGTTAGGAATTGGGTATGGCCAATCTAGAGAAAAAAAGGATTAAGGGTGACATGATAGCAGTGTTCCAATATCTCAGGGGCTGCCACAAAGAAGAGGGGTCAACTTATTTTCCAAAGCCCCTGAAGGCAAGACAAGAAGCAACGGGTGGAAACTAATCAAGGAGAGAAGCAACCCAGAACTAAGGAGAAACTTCCTGACAGCTAGAACAATTAACCAGTGGAACAACCTGCCTCCAGAAGTTGTGGGTGCTCCAACACTGGAGCTTTTTAAGAAGAGACTTCTGAAATGATATGAGGTCTCCTGCTTGAACGTGACCTCTAGTCCAAGGAGAAGTAATATCTTACAAACGTTAGGACTTTCTGCTTTAGACACAAGGTCAGAAGTGTTCTCGTTTCCTCTAAACACAATCCTCAAATGGAGAAATGGAGAAAATCTCACGATGGTGTCTCTGAGCTTCTCAAGACTGAGTATTCTAACCACTTCCTCCTTTTCAGGGCTATAAAGTTTACAATATCCTCGCTGTCAGACTTATGTGAGGCTTCTCTACCCAGAGTGAAACCCCTGCTCTTCCTACGAGCTGCAGATCTTGCGGTGTAGAGGGTGTGTTGTGGTTCTGGGCCAAGGACCTTGGCCGACTTTCTTGCGTTTGCCAGGTGAACCGATCGCTGGAGATCCCTGCAAAGGATTCTTGGAGATTTGGGGCAATTAGGCATCGTGAAAATCAGCTTGTCAGTGAGTATCTTGTTCCCATCCTAAAAGGAAATGATATGGCTGATGAATGAGATGACCTCAGAGCAGGTGCAAAAGACTGTATTGGACTTGCAGTTTCATTTTAGATCAGAGGAAATAAATAGGCTGCTTATTTTTGCTTTGCTACTAATAGGATGTATTTCATTTAGCTGAGTAGTGCAGTGAGAGGTGGGATCTTGACAGACCTGAACACTGGACCCTATTTAACAAATAGCAATTTAATGGTGAGAAAAATAAGAGTCTACATTTAGGCAAGAAAAACCAAATGTACAGGTATAGTATAGGGGGTACCTTGCTCAATAGTAGCAACTGTGAGAGGGACCTCGGAGTCCTAATGGACAATCCCTTAAATAGGAGCCAGCCATGTGCTGCAGCTGCCAAAAAAACCAACACAGTTCTAGGCTGCATTAACAGAGGGATAGAATCAAGATCATGTGAAGAGTTAATACCACTTTACAAGGCCTTAGTAAGGCCACACCTGGAATCCTGCATCCAGTTTTGGTCACCACCATGTAAAAAAAATGTTGAGACTCTAGAAAGAGTGCAGAGAAGAGCAACAAAGAGGATCAGGGGACTGGAGTCTAAAACATATAAGGAACGGTTGCTGGAATTGGGACTGTCCAGTTTAATGAAGAGAAGGACCAGGGGGGACATGATAGCAGTGTTCCAGTATCTCAGGGGCTGCCCCAAAGAAGAGGGAGTCAAGCTATTCTCCAAAGCACTTGAAGGCAGGACAAGAAACAACGGGTGAAAACAATATGAACACTTTCTCCATCCCAAAATATGTGCCTTGTTTCCATACGAGAAAGCAGATTCTGGTATAAAAAACCAAACAACTCAAAGAGAAAAATGCAGATAGAGTCCAGCTGGCACCTGAAATAAATCAGTAATTTAGCCAGCCAATTTAAAGATAACAGATAAAAAGCCGAAGTTCAAAAAGTGAAATGAAAAGTCTCAGGCATGCTTACGAAATCGTTCTGCCAATAGGAAGAGATATCTATATAAAAAAGAGCACTGACTTTCTGGCTGTTCCCACAAGGAACTACAATCTTCAGGATTCCCTTTCCTGGCTGGGTCCACAGCCACCGGAAAGTCATCTTTGGTCGTTCCTAAGTGCCCCCTTCAAATCCAGGGAGCAAGGCTGCCAAAGAATCAGCTCTGGCAGCAAATACAGCCGAGTGTGGGTAAGAGAAGAAAAAAAGCCCTCACCCTTCAGCGGGGAGAAAAGGAGAAAGCAAGACGGGGGGGGGGGGACACATGATAGCAGCGTTCCAGTATCTCAGGGGCTACCCCAAAGAAGAGGGAGTCAAGCTCTTCTCCAAAGCCCCTGAAGGCAGGACAAGAAGCAACCGATGGAAACTCATCAAGGAGAGAAGCAACCTAGAACTAAGGAGAAACTTTCTGACAGTGAGAACAATTAACCAGTGGAACTCCTTGCCTCCAGAAGCGGTGAATGCTCCAACACTGGAGGTCTTTAAGAAGAGACTGGACAGCCATTTGTCTGAAATGGTCTAGGGCAGTGATGGCGAGCCTTTTAGAGACCAAGTGCCCTAACTGCAACCCCAAACCCACATGCATTGTCGGGTGCCGGGTGGGCGTGGCCCATTGGGTGGGCGTGGCCCATTGGGTGGGCGTGGCTGCGGTGGTAACAGCAGACTGGGTGGGACTAAAAAGTTCAATCAATCAATTCCAACTTTGCGAGATTTTTTTTCCCCCACGAGAAGTTGAAATTGACTGATTGATTGAACCCCCCCCCTTTTTTTTGTGCACACGGCAGCAGAGGCCTAAAGCGAAAAGGTTTTATAAAACCCAGCTGAAGGCCTAGGACTGGGGCGACGGCGCGCGTGCCCACAGAGAGGGCTCTGAGTGCTGCCTGTGGCACGCGTGCCATAGGTTTGCCACTACGTGTATAGGGTTTTCCTGCCTGAGCAGGGGGTTGGACTAGATGACCTCCAAGGTCCCTTCCAACTCTATTTTGATTGATTGATTGAAATAGTATAGGGTTTCCTGCCTGAGCGGGGGGGGGAGTTGGACCAGATGACCTCCAAGGTCCCTTCCAACTTTATTATTACTATTATTATTATTAACTCGGTACTTCTGAAATTTACTTCACCGACCTGTTCTGAGTTTTACACATCAGGGACGAGGCCAAAAGACATTTGATGCATAAGGTTTCTCTTCATTGATATTTACTGTAAGATTGACACACTGCTGCTTCTTACAATGGCACGTTAGGATTTTAATGCAGGTGGTCCTCAACAACCATTCATTTAGTGACGGCTAAACAGCGCTGAGAAAAGTGACTTGGCAGCCTTCGTTTCCTCTTCCTCTTTTTCTCCTTCTTCCCGAAAGTGCTAAATTTGGAGAGTTTGCAGCGGCTTGACAACGCTTTTACCCTTTTCCAGTTAGACCACCGTGGAACCCAGAATTCCGTGGCTCAGCAAGACACTAAGTGAGTTTTGCCCCATTTGACACACTTTCTGGCAACCGTCGTTAAGCGAATCGTAGTGACAGGGTCGCTAAGCGAATCTGGCCTCCCCATTGACTTCGCTTGTCAGAAGGTCACAAAAGGGGATCACTGGAAAGGAACAAGACAGGGATGCCCGTTATCTCCGTTATTGTTTGTTTTAACATTGGAAATTTTGTTGATTAAAATTCGGGAGTCTCAAGAAATAAAAGGAATAGAAATTAATAAAAAAGAATATAAATTAAGAGCCTTCGCAGATGACTTGGTTGTTACTTTGTCTCAACCTACCTGTTCGGTGGTAAAATTATTACAATTGATTCAACAATATGGACGTGTTTCTGGTTTTAAAATTAATAACAATAAGACCAAAATATTAGCTAAAAATATGACTAATGGTGATAAACAGGTTTTAGTCAACTTAACAGATTTTGAAATTGTTGATAAGGTAAAATATTTGGGGGTCATATTATCTGTTTCCAATGTAAAACTGTATAAAAATAATTATGAAAAGCTGTGGATGGAGGTACAGAAGGATTTTAAAAACTGGAACAATCTACAGTTATCCCTTATGGGTAGAATTGCAGTTATCAAAATGAATGTCCTGCCAAAGTTTATTTTTTTGTTTCAAATGTTACCTATTCTAAAGAATGAACGTAATTTAGATGAATGGCAAAAAGGTATTAATAAATTTGTTTGGGCAGGGAAAAAACCAAGGGTGAAACTTAAAATAATGCAAGATTTTCGTGAGAGAGGTGGACTCAAGGTACCAAATATGAAATTGTATTATGATGCTGTAGTATTAACATTGATTAGCGACTGGGTGAATTTAACAAATATAGAAATACTTCATTTGGAAGGTTGGGACTTACTTTTTGGATGGCATGCCTATTTAATATTTAATAAAAAAGTGGACTGGGTTTTTAAGTCTCATATTATAAGAATTTCTTTGCTTAGAGTGTGGAGAAAGTATTATAAAGGTGACTCCAAAATACCATTATGGGCTATACCTCGGCATGCCATAGAAGGTATAAGGAAAGGGGTTAATATGGATATGGTCTCTTATGCACAGTTACTTAGATGGGATGGCCAAGATTGGCAGTTAAAATCTTTGGAAGAATTAACATATGAAAATTTAACTTATTCATGGTTCCAATACAGACAAATAGTGGACAGATGGAAGATGGATTGTAAAATGGGCTGGCTCAGAGAAGATGAAGTTCTTTTAAAACAAGTAAGAGATCAAAGGCCAACCCATATTAAGAGAGTTTATGGGGTTTTAGTGGAATTGGACTCAGAACCTGAATTAGTTAAAGATTGTATGATTAAATGGGCACAGAATATTGGTGAAACGATTTCAATGGATACCTGGGAACTTATTTGGATAAGAAATGTTAAATTCACACAAGCGCAAAATTTAAGAGAGAATTTTTATAAGATGTTTTATAGATGGCACCTTGATCCAAAGAAAATGTCCATTATGTACCCTAATCTGCAGCAGAAATGCTGGAGATGTGGACATTTGGATGCTACTTATTATCATATTTGGTGGACGTGTAAGCATATAAAAGCTTTTTGGATTAAGATATGGTGGAATATTCAAAGAATTTTTAAACGGAGGGTAAAATTTACTCCGCAATTATTTTTATTAGGTATTGTTACTGATTGCGATGCTAAGGAGGTTATATTGATGTTAAATTTGATTACAGCCGCTAGGCTGTTAATAGGACAATATTGGAAGAAGGAATCCTTGCCTACTTTGCAAGAGTGGTTTCACAAAGTTTCGTATCTGGCAGAAATGGCAAAGATTTCGGCTTTTTTAAAGGAGCAATCTCAAGAGAAATTCTTTGCAGTATGGGAAAAATGGATAAATTTCATACAATATAATTTGGATATGGAAAAATATCATTTAGCTTTTTTATAATTTGTAATGATTGTTTTTTCTTTTTTTCTTTCTTCCTTTTCTCTTTATGTATTATTACTTATATATTATTTTTTTTTTTTATATATATGTTTTATTTTTCGTCTACTTTTTTCTTTTTTCTTTCTCTCTCTCTTTTCTTTTCCCTTTTTTTTCTTTTTTAGTATATATTATTCATTTTAAAGCTTATGTTATGCATATTATTATTATATATATTATTATATATATTATTATTATGACTTTTATTATTTTTATTAATTATTTTATAAATTGTAAACGTTATTTTTTAAAATTTGTTAAATAATCCTATATTCAGTTCTGGGAAGTCGGGGGGGGGAGGGTGGGGTGGTTTGGGAGGGGGGGGGATGTTTGTTTATTTGTAAAATTTTTGAAAAATTTCAATAAAAAAAAAAAAAAAAAAAAAAGGGGATCACTGGGACCCTGCCACCGTCATAAGTACGAGTCGGTTGCCGAGCATCTGAATTTTGATCCCGTAACCATGAGGATGTAAGTGTGAAACGGTGACGTCATCACCGTGTGAAAACCGGTCAGCAGTCATTCTTTTCGGTAACGTTGTTACTTCAAAGGGTCACTAAATGAACGGTTGTAAATAGAGGACTATCTCGTATTGTCTCTCCTCCTCCTCTGTTTTGTTTGCTTGCCAAACAAATAGATAGATGGGGAGACTCTAGAAAGAGTACAGAGAAGAGCAACAAAGATGATTAGGGGATTGGAGGCTAAAACATATAAGGAACGGTTGCTGGAATTGGGTATGTCTAGTTTAAAGAAGAGAAGGACGAGGGAGGACAGGATAGCAGTCTTCCAGTATCTCAGGGGCTGCCCCAAAGAAGAGGGAGTCAAGCTCTTCCCCAAAGCGCCTGAAGGCAGGACAAGAAGCAACGGGTGGAAACTAATCAAGGAGAGAAGCAACCTAGAACTAAGGAGAAACTTCCTGACAGTGAGAACAATTAACCAGTGGAACAGCCTGCCTCCAGAAGCAGTAAATGCTCCAACACTGGAAGTTTTTAAGAAGAGACTGGACAGCCATTTGTCCAAAATGGTGTAGGGTTTCCTGCCTGAGCAGGGGGTTGGACTAGATGACCTCCAAGGTCCCTTCCAACCTTACTACTATTACTATTACTATTTGCCAGTTTTACACCTTCCTTTTTTCCTCCTGGCCTTTATTTTCTCCCCACAACACCAAGGAAGGCTGGCTGGGAGAGGGTGGACTGGCCCCTCGGACCCCCGTGTCCAGCCCAACCCCTTCCCCACAACCGCTCCAGTTCTGCCAGCCCTTTGGCCCACCTGCCACTGTCACCCTGCCAGCCTCCCATCCTGGACGATGGAGAAATCCCGCTATTTCCTGGAGACAGATGACGGTCTTGGAGAGGATCTGAACGCAGGTGCCACGGGGGCATCTGGGAAGGAGCCTGGATCGCAGCCCTTGGACACCCCCTTCCAGAAGGAAGCCCCCCCTTCCCCACGGATTCGGGTGAATCTGAACTATCTGTCAGGACCCCAAAAGTAAGTCATTATCCCTGGTACCGGTGGGAATTATTTTACAGATTTTCACAACCAGAAAGAACTTTGCATTTATCTCTGTCAAAAGCTTATGGGTTGCTTTCTTATTTTATGCAGCAGCCTTAAAGGAATTATTTATTTGTTCCTTTGTTTCCTGCTTTTGTTATTTTTGCAAATAAGTCAAGATGGTGAGCACATCCAATGCACCTTCCTTCTACTATTTCCCCCATAACAACAACTCTGTGAGTTGGGCTGAGAGAGAGAGAGTGACTGGCCCAAAGTCACCCAATCAGCTTTTGTGCCTAAGGCAGGACTAGAACTCACCGTCTCCTGGTGATTGGCCCAAAGTCACCCAGATGGCTTTCATGCCTAAGGCAGGACTAGAACTCACCGTCTCCTGGTGATTGGCCCAAAGTCACCCAGCCAGCTTTTGTGCCTAAGGCAGGACTAGAACTCACCATCTCCTGCGTCCCCAACCAACTTTTGTATCTTAAATCACAACTAGAACTCACCATCTCCTGGTGATTGGTCCAAAGGCACCCAGCCAGCTTTCATGGCTAAGTGGGGACTAAAACTCACCATCACCTGGTGATTGGCACAATGTCCCCAACTGGCTTTCATGGCTAAGGCGGGACTAGAACTCACCGTCACCTGGTGATTGCTCAAAGGCACCCAGCCTACTTTCATGACTAAGGCAGGACTAGAACTCATTGTCTCCTGGTGATTGGCTCAAAGGCACCCAGCCAGCTTTCATGGCTAAGTTGGGACTAGAACTCACCGTCACCTGGTGATTGCTCAAAGGCACCCAGCCAGCTTTCATGGCTAAGGCGGGACTAGAACTCACCATCACCTGGTAATTGACTGACAGATGCCCAGCTAGTTTTCATGGTTAAAGTAGGACTAGAACTCACAATCTCTTGTTTTCTAGTTGGTGCCTTAACCATTAAACCACGCTAGTTCTCACAATTAAAGAAAATAAATAAAATCTATTTAGCAAGAAACTGACGGTGATCTATCCTCAGTTTTAACTTAAGCGTCAAGAATATTTCAACTGTTTATATTCCAACTTGGGGTTCTGTGAAGTGGTATCCAAAGCTGCTTTATTCCTGCTCCCTCCACACCTCCCTTTCCTTGTGTGTCAGGTCCCACAAATTAGAATTTGGCAGGCAGGAACTGTCACACTATTGCTATTCACACTCAAAGAAATAAAAGAACCACCTGCCCGATAATAAGATCACGAAACAAAACTCTTAATTGCCTAACATTTGGGCCAGCCCTGCAGACGAACACGAAGCTGCTACCGTTCTGAATGAGATAAAAGCATATAAAATGGTTACTGGGGCATATTCCTGCAGTGGATGAAGAGAACAGAACAGAACAGAACAGAACAGAAAATAGAATATAGAATAGAATAGAAGAGAAGAGAAGAGAAGAGAAGAGAAAATAGAAGAGAAGGGAAAATAGAAAATAATAGAAAATACTGTAGAAAACAGAATAGAATAGAACAGAACAGAATAGAATAGAAAATATGGAATAGAATGGAGTAGAATAGAAAACATGGAATAGAATAGAAGAGAAGAGAAAATAGAAGAGAAGAGAAAATAGAAAATAATAGATAATAGAATAGAATAGAACAGAACAGAACAGAACAGAACAGAATAGAAACTATGGAATAGAATGGAGTAGAATAGAAAACATGGAATAGGATAGAAGAGAAGAGAAAATAGAAGAGAAGAGAAAATAGAAAATAATAGAAAATAGAATAGAATAGAATAGAATAGAACAGAACAGAATAGAAACTATGGAATAGAATGGAGTAGAATAGAAAACATGGAATAGAATAGAAGAGAAGAGAAAATAGAAGAGAAGAGAAAATAGAAAATAATAGATAATAGAATAGAATAGAACAGAACAGAACAGAACAGAACAGAATAGAAACTATGGAATAGAATGGAGTAGAATAGAAAACATGGAATAGGATAGAAGAGAAGAGAAAATAGAAGAGAAGAGAAAATAGAAAATAATAGAAAATAGAATAGAATAGAATAGAATAGAATAGAACAGAACAGAATAGAAACTATGGAATAGAATGGAGTAGAATAGAAAACATGGAATAGAATAGAAGAGAAGAGAAAATAGAAGAGAAGAGAAAATAGAAAATAATAGAAAATATGGAATAGAATAGAATAGAATAGAGTAGAGTATAGAGTATGGTAGGGTAGAGTAGAGTGGAGTGGAGTGGAGTAGTATAGAATAGAAAATATGGAATAGAATAGAATAGAATAGAATAGAATAGAATAGAATAGAATAGAATAGAATAGAATAGAATAGAAAGCAAGGTTCTACATTTAGGCAAGAAAAACCAAATGCACAAGTACAGCATAGGTGGCACCATGCTCAATAGTAGTAACTGTGAGAGGGACCTCGGAGTCCTAGTAGACAATCATCTAAATAGGAGCCAGCCGTGTGCTGCAGCTGCCAAAAAGGCCAACACAGAGCTAGGCTGCATTAACAGAGGGAGAGAATCAAGATCACGTGAAGTATTAATACTACTTTACAAGGCCTTGGTGAGGCCACACTTGGAATACTGCATCCAGTTTTGGTCACCACGATGTAAAAAAGATGTTGAGACTCTAGAAAGAGTACAGAGAAGAGCAACAAAGATGATTAGGGGACTGGAGGCTAAAACATATAAGGAACGGTTGCTAGAATTGGGTATGTCTAGTCTAACGAAGAGAAGGACAAGGGGGGGACATGATAGCAGTATTCCAATATCTCAGGGGCTGCCATAAAGAAGAGGGAATCAAGCTATTCTCCAAAGCGCCTGAAGGCAGGACAAGAAGCAACGGATGGAAACTAATCAAGGAGAGAAGCAACCTAGAACTACGGAGAAACTTCCTGACAGTGAGAACAATTAACCAGTGGAACAACCTGCCTCCAGAAGCAGTAAATGCTCCAACACTGGAAGTTTTTAAGAAGAGACTGGACAGCCATTTGTCCAAAATGGTGTAGGGTTTCCTGCCTGAGCAGGGGGTTGGACTAGATGACTTCCAAGGTCCCTTCCAACTTTACTACTATTATTACTATTATTATTATTATTAGAATAGAAGAAAAGAGAAGAGAAAAGAGAAGAGAAAATAGAAAATAACAGAAAATAAAAAACAGAATAGAATAGAAAATATGGAATAGAACAGAACAGAATAGAATAGAATAGAATAGAATAGAATAGAATAGAATAGAATAGAATAGAATAGAAAGGGACTTTGGAGGTCTTCTAGTCCAGCCCCCCGCTGGATGAGGGGATCTGTGGATGAGCCCAGGGTCTTTCTGGGCTGATCTTTAGAGAGCAAATGGACCGGTCCGAGGACTGAAGGACCGAATCCCTCCTGGACCCTTTTTCTTTCTTTTGTCTTCTCCAGACCGGATGACCCAGACCGCTTCGACAGGGACCGTCTTTTCCAGGCCGTGGTAGCAGGAGATCCTGAACTGCTCAATGGCCTGAGCGATTATCTGCGGAAAACGTCCAGCTCTCTCAGTGACCCCAAATATAGAGGTAGATTGCTTATTGTTCCCTGCTGACTCTCGTGACTTTACATTAGTGTAAAAACAAGGCACATCTCATGGAACTACCACTGGAGGAGAATATTTGTAGCTCAGAGTTGAATTGTGGGGTAAACCAGAATACAGCTGGAAGGGATCTTGGAGGTCTTCTAGTCCAACCCCCTGCCCAAGCAGGAGAACTATACCATTTCAGACAAGTGACTGTCCAGTCTCTTCTTAAAAACTCCAGTGATGGAGCACCCACGATTTCTGGTGGCAAGCTGTTCCACTGGTTAATTGTCCTCACTGTTAGGAAGTTTCTCCTTAATTCCAGGTTGCTTCTCTCCTTGATCAGTTTCCAGCCATTGTTTCTTGTCCTGCCTTCAGGGGCTTTGGAGAATAATGTGACCCCATCTTCTTTGTGGCAGCCCCTCAGATACTGGAATAGTGCTATCATGTCACCCCTAATCCTTCTTTTCTCTAGACTAGCCATAGCTTGATTGGCTACTCCAGGGATAGGCAACCTTGGCTCTTTTATTACTCGTGGACTTCAACTCCCAGAATTCCTGAGCTAGCCACACTGAGGGGAAAGGGAGAGGTTTCCAAGCTGAATCTGCCTATCCCAGGTCCTGGGTAAGGATTCGATAGGTAAACAAAATGCCAAATCCAGTCTGAACATCTGGCTTACTGTGCGATGATCAATAATAATAATAATAATAATAATAATAATAATAATAATAATAATAATAATAATAGTAGTAGTAGTAGTAGTAGTAATAATAATAATAATAATAATAATAATAATAATAATAATAATAATAATAATAATAATAAAGTTGGAAGGGACCTTGGAGTCTTCTAGTCCAACCCCCTGCTCAGGCAGGAAACCCTTCACCATTTCAGACAAATGGCTGTCCAGTCTCTTCTTAAAAACTTCCAGTGTTGGAGCGTTCACCGCTTCTGGAGGCAGGTTGTTCCACTGATTAATTGTTCTCACTGTCAGGAAGTTTCTCCTTAGTTCCAGGTTGCTTCTCTCCTTGATTAGTTTCCACCCGTTGCTTCTTGTCCTGCCTTCAGGGGCTTTGGAGAACAGCTTGACTCCTTCTTCTTTGGGGTAGCCCCTGAGATACTGGAAGGCTGCTATCATGTCCCCCCTTGTCCTTCTCTTTATTAAACTAGACAGACCCAATTCCAGCAACCGCTCCTCATATTTTAAATGGGTAATGAAATATCTCCAAGAAAACCACCAAGCTCAGAGAGCACCAGGGGCCCTGCAGTCCTTCTCCTCCTCCTCCTCCTCCTCCTCCTCCTCCTCTCCGCAAAATGATGTTACCTAGTTGGGTCATGAAACATCTGCAAGAAAATCACCAAGCTCAGAGAGCACCAGGGGCCCTGCAGTCCTCCTCCTCCTCCTCTCCACAAACCCCACTCCCTTCTGGCGCTGATGATGTTACCTGGTTGGGTCATGAAACGTCTGCAAGAAAACCACCCAGCCCAGAGAGCACCAAGGACCCCATAGTCCATTTTCTCCTCCTCCTCCTCCTCCTCCAGCCACTCCTTTCTACCACTGATGACATTACCTATTTGGGGCATGAAACATCAAATGTCTCCTGCTTAGAGAGCGTCAAGGGCACCTGCACATCCTAGAAATCTCTGTCTATCACGGAAGTCCTAGACCGTCCTAGAACTACCAGGAGGGATCCCTCAAGGATCATCAAGTCCACCCCTCTGCAATATATATATTTTTTAAATAAATAAATAATAAAGAAATCGTGTCAGAAAAACAATTCAACCACCCTAGAGATGTGTTCTCTACCTAAAGTGAGATGATAAGACACCGGGAAGATCAAATCCTTCACCGTTGTGGAGAGGTAATCTTCAGGGAGTGTTTCCTGATATTTACATTAAATCTGGGTGCTTGCAGCTTCTTTTTCCTCTTTTTTTTTTTCATCCTGCTTTCTCTGTTTCTCTGAATGCCTCTGTCTGCAACTGGTTTGGGCTGCAGGTGCCCCCAAATCCTGCTGGGCCTTGGGTGGGCTAGGCCCTGGCAGCCCAAACGCCCTCTACAGATGTTCGTAGCAATGGCTGCCTCCATTCCTCCGTTCTCCAATTGCCTCAACTAGTTTGCTGATCCCCCCCAATGGGAGCCTTTACAGAGAGATGGGGCTGGACTATAGTTCCCATCTTCCTAACCACTTGGCTCTGCTGTCTGCGTGATGGGAGGAGCTGTGCCTGGAAAGTACCAAGGTGGGAAAGGTGAACCTAGAGCAGTGATGGCGAACCTTTTAGAAACCGAGTGCCCAAACTGCAACCCCAAACCCACTTATGCATTGTCGGGTGCCGGGTGGGTGTGGCCCATTGGATGGGTGTGGCCCATTGGGTGGGCGTGGCTGCGGTGGTGACGGCAGACTGGGTGGGACTAAAAAGTTCAATCCGTCAATTCCAACTTTGCAAGATCTTTTTTTCCCCACGAGAAATTAAAATTGTTGATTGAACCTTTTTTTTTTTTTTTGTACACGGCGGCGGAGGCCTAAAGCGAAAAGGTTTTATAAAACCCAGCTGAAGGCCTAGGACTGGGGCGATGGCGCGCATGCGCCCACAGAGAGGGCTCTGAGTGCCACCTCTGGCACCCGTGCCATAGGTTCGCCACCACTGACCTAGGAAGACTCTGGAACAGTGTTTCTCAACCTTGCCTACTTGAAGATAGGTGGACTTCAACTCCCAGAATTCCGCAGCCAGCCTTGTTGGCTGGGGAATTCTGGGAGTTGAAGTGTCTTTAAGTGTCCAATGTGGAGAAACACTGCTTTAGGAAGATGGAAGATGGGGCAGGCATCATCCAAGCATCCTTTTCTGGACTTCTTTCTTCCAGATGGGGAGACAGGAAAGACTTGTTTGATAAAGGCCTTGCTCCATTTGAAAGACGGGATGAACCCCACCATCCCTTTGCTCTTGAAGATAGACAAGGAGACCGACAGACGCGTTCCTCTGATCAACGCTGCTTGCACTGACAGCCACTACAAAGGTAAGGCTCCTTCTTGGGATGGTGAGGGTGGGAGGATTCTGCTTTGTAGGGTGGGGTGGCTGGAAGTCGATCTACAGTTGGGGTAATTCTTTTTCCATCCTTCCTCTTGCTGTCTTCTTCTCTTTTGCCTCCTCCTCCTCCCTTCTTCTTCTTCTTCTTCTTCTCCTCCTCCTCTCCTTCTCCTTCTCCTTTCCTTCTTTTTTCTCCTCCTCTTTCTTTTTCTCCTCCTCCTCCTCCTCCTTCTCTTCCTCTTCTCCTCCTCCTTCTTCTTCTCCTCCTTCTCCTTCTTCTCCTCCTTCTCCTTTCTCCTCCTCCTCTTTCTTTTTTTCCTCCTCTTCTTTTTCCATCCTCCTCCTCCTTCTCCTTCTCTTCCTCCTCCTTCTCCTTCTTCTCCTTCTCCTCCTCCTCCTTCTTCTTCTCCTTTCTCCTCTTTCTTTTTTTCCTCCTCCTCTTTTTCATCCTCTTTCTCCTCCTCCTCCTCCTCCTCCTGCTCCTCCATTTTATCTCTTCTCTGCAGGCCACACAGCCCTCCACATCGCCATCGAGAAGAGGAACTTAAATCTTGTGAAGATCCTGATGGAGAACGAAGCTGATGTCCACATCAAAGCTTCTGGTCTTTTCTTCCAGCAGCAGTGCTTTTATTTCGGTATGGCTAGCAAGAGAAAACTCAGTTTTCATTCCACAGAGACACAAGTGGGTAACCACGGAGATTTTTAGGGTCAAGTGAAATTTTTAGGGCCAGATGAGTTTTTACATGAAACTCATCGAATTGGGTACTCAATGCATTTTAACCCAAAATTTTACTCATCGTTTGTTTGGTACTCAATGTACAAGCTAGAACTTATTGGTGTCGGCTGCCTTGTGACTCACTACCTTATTCCTTACGGGAAAAATGTGTTTGGTATTCATAGTTTTTGGTACTCATTGTGCCTCCCGGAAGTAATCAGTGATGAGTACTGAGTTACCACTGTAGTTGGAAAAGTTTTGAAGCTTTATTGGGTAAGATGGTTCTCCTTAGAAGCCAGGATGGAGATGGGAGGGGAAAATTGTGGCTGATTTTCAGGTAGACCTCGACTTACAATCGTTTGTTCAGTGACCATTCAAAGGTACAATGACACTGAAAAAAGAGACTTATGCCGTTTTTTCACATTTACGATCGTTGTAGCTTCCCTGTGATCACATGATCGAAATTCAGGCACTTGGCAACTGCTTCATATTCATGACGGTCCCAGTGTCCCAGGATCATGTGATCCCTTTTGCAAAGTTCTGACAAGCAAAGTCAATAGGCAAGCCAGATTCACTTAACCTGCAGTGATTCACTTAACAACTGTGGCAAGAAAGGTTATAAAATGGGACAAAAGTCATTTAACAAAAATCTCGCTTGGCAACAGAAATTTTGGGTTCACGTTTAAACACGGGAAAGTTACCATTCTCATAAAGTGGACAATTGAAGATAAGGTGACCAACCATCCTCCCTTAGGGAGGACAGTCCTCCTTTTGTAAGTTCTGTCCTCCCTCAAAAAGTGTCCTCCTTTATATCCTCCTTTTCGACATTTAAAGACTAATCTGCAGGGCTTTTTTTCCCCTCATCGAACACTCAGAACGGCGTTCCAGCACCTTTTTTTGATGGGTTTTTTTTCCAACTTTTGCATGAGCTGTGCTACTCCCACTATTGGCTTTTGAAAGCCAATAGGAATTGCTGCTGAGCGCGCCAAAACACCCGGCTGGCAAACTTTGCACATGCAAGTTGTCTGTATTATTGTTGCAATAAATAAAATGTTTCTTTTATTTACAATATTTTTTTCTTCAATTTATTTGTGTCCTCCTCTTCACCTTATTGAAGAGAAAACTGAAATCTTTAATATAAACAAAGTTAGAGATCATCAGGGGTTCCGATTGGTGGAGGGAATTGGGGTGTCCCGGGAGGAGTCCCAACAGTGAAGATGGCAGCCTGACATTGTCTTAGAAGCCTTGAGCCCATTTGTACTTGTGTTTTATGTGCATTGTATTTTGTGTGCATCACAGGGCTTCCGTGGTGAAGTTGCGGCTGCCATTTTGACTTTTTTGACCCCTCCTGAAGATACCTTTGTTTTGATATCCTCCCTCTCCAGAGGACACTGGAGGGGTTTTGATATCCTCCCTCTCCAGAGGACACTGTAGATCAGAGGTGACCAAACTTGGCCACTCAAAGATGGCTGGCTGGGGAATTCTGGGAGTTGAAGTCCACAGGTCTTCAAGTGGCCAAGGCAATGCAATCTTGGCCCATTCTTCTCTCTCTCCCAGGTGAACTTCCTCTGTCCTTGGCTGCTTGTACCAACCAGCTAGAAATGGTCAAGTACCTCCTGGATAACCCGTACCAGAAGGCCAGATTGACCGAACAGGATTCCATGGGCAACACCGTCCTCCATGCATTGGTGATGGTGGCCAATGACATGGAGAAGAACACCGAGGTCGTGGTTAAGATGTACGACGAGATCCTGAAGAAAGCAATTGAGATCGACCCTTCCTGCAAGTTGGAAGAGATTGTCAACAGGGAACAGCTGACCCCTTTGACTCTGGCTGTCAAGACTGGGAAAGTCGAGGTAATCTCCCCCTTCACCAGGATAGGTAGTACTCAACTTACAGCTATTTGTTTAGTAACTGTTTGAAGTTACAACGGCATTGAAAAAAATGACTTACGGCCAACCCTTGTAGGATCTCCATGGTCATGTGATTAAAGTTTCATTGCTTAGCAACCAGCCTGTATTTAAAACAGTTGCAGAGTCCCGGGTTCATGCGATTACCATTTGTGACTTTCCCAGCATTTCCAACAAGCAAAATCAATGGGGGAAAGCCAGATTCACTTAATGATGGCATGATTCACCCCATGTCCACTTGGTGGTTAGACAATGAGACCATCTTGGCTTTTGTGACCCACCCCCAGAGACACTCCAGCTCAACTGTTTTGGTCTCTCCAGATCCTCAAGCACATTCTCCACCGAGAGATTCCCGAGTTCCAGGACCTTTCGCGCAAGTTGACTGAGTGGACTTATGGTCCCATCCACACTTCCCTCTATGATCTGACCTCCATTGACACCTGTGAGAAGAACTCAGCACTGGAGATCCTGGCCTACAACAGCGACACTCCAGTGAGTAGATGCAGTTAAGGAGGGATCTTCTCAGGATGTTCTCTGCCCTGAAATTCCTTCTTTCAGCACCGAGATCTCCTCCTCCTCCTCCTCCTTCTCTTTGTTCTCCTCCCCTCCTTTTCCTTCTCTTCTTTTCTTCCTCCTCCTTTCTTCTTTTTCTCCTCCTCCTTCTCTTTCTTCTCCTCCTCCTTCTCCTCCTTTCTTCTTCTCTTGCTTCTTCTTTCTTCATTGCCTCCTCTTTCTTCTCCTCCTTTCTTCATTGCCTTTCTCCTCCTCCTTTCTTCTTCTCTTTTTCCTCCTCCTTTTCCTCTTTCTTCTCCTTCTTCTCCTCCTTTCTTTATCCCCTCCTCCTTTCTTCTTCCCTTTCTTCTTTTCCTCTTCCTTTCTTCATCGTCTCCTCTTTCTTCTCCTCCTCCTCCTCTTTCTTCTCCTCCTCCCCCTCCTTCTCTTCCCCCTCCTCCTCCTGGTTGCTGTGGGTACTGAGGACAATCTGTACTATTCAGTGATGGAATAATCTTGCTTGTAAATTCCTCAGAGAAGCAGTAGAAATTTGTTAAGATATTTAACAATTTAGTAGTTGGAGCAGTGGAGCAGTGTGGCAGAACCCACAGTTGTAATTGATTGGAGAGTGCTGGCTCCTGCGTGAGGCAATCTGTGCTGTGATTGGCTGCTGTGGGTGTGGAGGGGGAGGTTCCCTTTTTTCCCGCCTTTTTCTTCTGTGTGCCCTTTTGTGCTCTGTGATTTACCTCATGATGTGCCTGCTGTATTGATTTACCTCATGATGCCCGCTTGCCTATTTAGTTTGCTGCATCTGTTTAGATGCAAAACATATTTATTTACATAAAACTATAAGTTTGTGTCATCATCTCTGACTCCATTTTGTACACCAGCAGCTGCTCAATTCCCTGACATTCTCCCTCCACAGAACCGGTACAAAATGGTAGTCCTGGAGCCTTTGAACAACCTACTTCAGCACAAATGGGAATTTTTCATTAAAAAAAGGTTTATCTTCAGTTTATGCTTCCACCTGATTTTCATGCTGGCCTTCACAACCACTGCTTACTTCCAGCCTCCAAAGCGTGAGGTAAATAGTCTTTAAACAAATGGATGCTTTGGGTATAAAGAACAGAACAAAACAGAGTTGGAAAAGACCAGGAGGTGTAGTCCAACCGCCTGCTCAGGCAGGAAACCCTACACAATTTCAGACAAATGGCTGTCCAGTCTCTTCTTAAAAACTTCCAATGTTGGAGCATTCACAACTTCTGGAGGCAAGGAGTTCCACTGGTTAATTGTTCTCACTGTCAGGAAGTTTCTCCTTAGTTCTAGGTTGCTTTTCTCCTTGATTAGTTTCCATCTGTTGTTTCTTGTCTTGCCTTCTGGTGCTTTGGAAAATAGGGTGATTTCCCCCTCCCTTCTTTGTGGTACCCCCTCCAAACACGTTACTGGAATTCTGCTATCATATCCCCTTAGTCTTTCTTTTCCTTAAACTAGACATACCCAATTCCATCATCTTTGGTAGAATGGAATGGAATGGAATAGAATAGAATAGAATAGAATAGTATAATGAATAGAATAGCATAGAATGGAATAGCATAATGAACAGAACAGAATAGAATAGAATAGAATAGAATAGAATAGAATAGAATAGAATAGAATAGAATAGAATAGAATAGAATAGTGAATAGAAGCCTTCTGGTGCTTTGGAAAATAGGATGACTCCCCCCTTCTTTGTGGCAGCCCCCCAAATACAGTACTGAAATTCTGCTATCATATCACCCTTAGTCTTTCTTTTCCTTAAACTAGCCGTACCCAATTCCATCATCTTTGATATAATGGAATGGAATGGAATAGAATAGAATAGAATAGAATAGAATAGAATAGAATAGAATAGAATAGAATAGAATAGAATAGAATAGAATAGAATAGAATAGAATAGAATAGAAAATATGGAATGGAATGGAATGGAATGGAATAGAATAGAATAGAATAGAATAGAATAGAATAATGAATAGGATAGCATAATTAATAGAATAGAATAGAATAGAATAGAATTCTTTATTGACCAAGTGTGATTGGGCATACAAGGAATTTGTCTCAAGTGCATAAGCGTTCACTGTATTTATTTACTTATATCTTAGTAGATACTTCAGATGAAATGTAATAGATCTAGATCAGGTGTGTCCAATCTTGGCCAGTTTAAGACATGTGGGTTTTAACTTCCCCAGCATGCTGGCTGGGGGATTCTGGGAGTTGAAGTCCATCCATCTGAAACGCGCCAACGTTGAGGAACACCGACCTGAAGGATCTGCCATCTCCTTGGTGCTGATGTCTCTGTTCATAGCCTGTTCTCTTCCTATCTTTACAGCCTTTTGTTCCAACAACAATGACATTCCATGACGTTGTTGGGCCAGTGATCGTTTTAATTGGTGGTATTTATTTCTTCATTACTCAGGTAGGTTTTTCTTTTTGTTTACATACCTCTGACCACAAATGAATTTTTTAGTACACCATATAGATAGTCCTTGACAACCATCCATTTTTAACAACCATTCCGAGTTAAGACGGCATTGAAAAAAGTGACCTGCAATAGATACTCGCACTTACGACCATTGCTGTATCCCCAGGGTCACCTGATCAAAATCCAGACACTTAGCTAGCAGTGTGTTTTTGTGGTGGTTGCAACATCCTGGGGTCACATGACCACCATTTGCGACCTTCTGACAAGCAGTCACTGGGGGAAGCTAGATTCACTTAACGACCGCATGATTCACTTAACAACAGTGAGCGATTTGCTTAATGGTGCCAAAAAAGGTCATAAACTCAGGCTCACCGACTCAGCTAAGAACCGCCTTGCTTAGCAACGGAAATTGCAGTCCCAGTTATGGTCAGGATGGAAGGCCTCTTCTACAAATGGTGCTATGCTTTTTATAACTCTACCTACGGGCAGTCCCCAACGTATGACTGTTCATTTAGCAACCGCTTGAAGTTACGACAGCGCTGAAAAAGGTGACTTACAACCAGCGACTTACCCCGTACTTATGACCATAGCTGCATCCCAGCAGTCACATGCTCAGGATTTGGACGCTTGTCATCCATTGAGCATTTATGACGGTCACAACATCCCATAGTCACGTGATCACCATTTGTGACCTTCCCAGCAGCCTCTTGACAAGAAAAGTCAGTTTGGGAAGCCAGCAGCGAAGGTGGTGGCAAGTTGTGGTGTCTCCCTTAACAGCTGCACTGCTTAAGGATGTATTTTCCGGTTCCTATCGTGGTCGTACATTGAGGACTACCTGTAAGGGCCTGCCTCAATGAAGCCTCCCAAGAAAGCAGAATTCTTGAAACAGGCATCATTTCCAAAGGAACTTTTATTGGCAGGTATTGACAGCAGCAGAAGAAAGCAGGATCTGAAGGTTTCCCGCTGGAATCAATAGATAATAATAATAATAATAATAAGTTGGAAGGGACCTTGGAGGTCATCTAGTCCAACCCACCTGCTCAGGCAGGAAACCCTATACCATTTCGGACAAATGGCTGTCCAGTCTCTTCTTAAAAGAGACAATGCAAAACCTCATCCCAACTGTCCATTCAGCCGGTTTGAACAGGCCAATCCACAGGTGTGAAATTGTTGTGAAAACGGGACATTCCAACCGTCGTAAATATGAGTCAGTTGCCAAGTGGCTGAATTTTGATCATGTGACCCTAAGGATGCCGCAACAGTCCTTAAGTGTGAAAAACAGTCCTAAGTTGCTTTTTTCAGCGCCGTGGAAACTTGGAATGGTCACTAAACAAACTGTTGTAAGTTGAGGACGATCTATAGAAGAACATAAATAAATTAAAACAAGCCAAACACTACCATTCAATTAAAGAGCGGGAGGCAGGGGTAAGATGGGATCTGTTGTTAATCCATGTTAAATTGTTGAGCTGTGGCATGGCGCAATGACACCCTAGGTGAACGTAGCTCAGGTCCGCTCTCAAAATTCCCTCCAAATTAACAAATGGCCCATGTGAACCGGGTTTTGCACACCTCTTCCCATATCCCTATCATAATACAGTAATAATAATAATAATAAAGTTGGAAGGGACCTTGGAAGTCACCAAGTCTAACCCCCTGCTCAGGCAGGAAACCCTATACCATTTCGGACAAATGGCTGCCCAGTCTCTTCTTAAAAACCTCCAGTGATGGAGCATTCACAGCTTCTGGAGGCAGGTTGTTCCACTGGTTAATTGTTCTACCTGTCAGGAAGTTTCTCCTTAGTTCCAGGTTGCTTCTCTCCTTGGTTAGTTTCCATCCGTTGCTTCTTGTCCTGCCTTCAGGTGCTTTGGAGAACAGCTTGACTCCCTCTTCTTTGGGGCAGCCCCTGAGATACTGGAACACTGCACAGTTTTCTGATTTCTATTCTTATTTATTCCCTTTTAGAGTGTTCACTTCTGGAGAAGACGCTTCTCTTTGAAAAGTCTTCTAGTGGATAGATGCTTCGAGATATTCCTGTACGTGCGTATACGTTGCTGTTTTTATGGAGGGATTCAATCAATCAATCAATCAATCAATCAATCAGAATAGAACTGGAAGGGACCTTGGAGGTCTTCTAGTCCAACCCCTTGCTCAAGCAAGAGACCTGTACCATTTCAGATAGATGGCTGTCCAGTCTTTTCTTAAAAACCTGCAGTGATGAAGCACCCACAACTTCTGGTGGCAAGCTGTTCCACTGGTTAATTGTCTTCACTGTCAGGACGTTTCTCCTTAATTCCAGGTTGCTTCTCTCCTGGATTAGTTTCCATCCATTGTTTCTTGTCCTGCCTTCTGGTGCACTGGAAAATAAGTCAGTGGCTCGTTTCTAAAACAAGAATTTTGGGGACAGTGGTGGTCGTAAGTTGAGCACTATCTGTAATCGATTCCAAATCCTAACTGCTGTTGTTTCTTATTGTCAGTCATCTTTGCTTTTCAGAAATGCTCCTATTACATTCCCATATTTATTTTTTATTTATTTTTATTCCATGTTTATTGTTTTTAATAGATAATTCAAGGCAGTGAACATATGTAATATTTTATTCCTTCTTCCTCCTATTTTACCCATAACAACAACCCTGTGAGGTGGATTTGGCTGACAGAGAGATTGACTGACCCAAGGTCAGCTAGTCAGCTTTCATGTCAAAGGCAGGACTAGAACTCACCATCTCCTGGTGATTGGCCCAAAGTCACTCAGGCAAGTTTTATGCCTAAAATGTGATTGGAACTCAAAGTCTCCTGGTGAGTCACCCAAAGTCACCCAGTCGGCTTTCATGCCTGAGGTGGGACTAGAACTCACCATCTCCTGGTGATTGGTCCAAAGTCACCCAGCTGGCTTTCGTGCCTAAGGCGGGACTAGAACTCACTGTCTCCTGGTGATTGGCCCAAAGTCACCCAGCCAGTTTTCATGCCTAAGGCGGGACTAGAACTCACTGTCTCCTGGTGATTGGCCCAAAGTCACCCAGCTGGCTTTCGTGCCTAAGGCGGGACTAGAACTCACTGTTTCCTGGTGATTGGCCCAAAGTCACCCAGCCAGCTTTCATGCCTAAGGCGGGACTAGAACTCACAGTCCCCTGATGATTGGCCCAAAGTCACCCAGCTGGCTTTTGTGGCTCAGATGGGAGTAGAACTCCCTGTCTCCTGGTGATTGGCCCAAAGTCACCCAGCTAGTTTTTATGGCTAAGGCGGGAATAGAACTCACTGTCTCCTGGTGATTGGCCCAAAGTCACCCAGCTGGCTTTCATGGCTAAGGCGGGTCTAGCACTCACCTTCTCCTGGTGATTGGCCCAAAGTCACCCAGGTGGCTTTCAGGCCTAAGGCGGGACTAGAACTCACCGTCTCCTGGTGATTGGCCCAAAGTCACCATCTGGCTTTCATGCCTCTGGTAAACCAGCCAGAAAACACCGCCAGATGAGATAATTCTACTTTATTGTACAGTTCCATTAACTGAATCTTGCAAGTCTGAAAATACAAATCTCCCACTGTTTCTTTGAACCATGTGAGAAACCAGGGAGCTTCATGTCTGTGTTTCTTTCTCTGCCCGTTATGCAGCTGTAGGCCCTGCCTTCTCTTACCTGAACATGCCCTAAACAGCATCTCTTCCTCTGTCAAGGCCTTTCTCACAGTACACCCCCACTAAATCAGCACTGCTTCTCTTTCTGTCTCTGGCCTTTGCAGGTTTGTGCAAGCGTGTACGATGCTGGCCTCATCCGTGATGTACTTTGCAAAGATGGAGGACTACGTGCTGCCCATGGTGTTTGCCTTGCTTTTGGGCTGGGTGAACATGCTCTACTATACCCGAGGTCTCCAGCAGACGGGGATCTACATCGTGATGATCCAGAAGGTAGATCATACAACCGGATATATTTTTTTTTTTCCAACACAGATAGTCCTCAACTTATAGAGCAATTGTGAGAGGGATTTCGGAGTCCTAGTGGACGATCCCTTAGATAGGAGCCAGCCGTGTGCTGCAGCTGCCAAAAAGGCCAACTCAGTGCTGGGCTGCATTAATAGAGGGAGAGAATCAAGTGAAGTGTTAATACCACTTTACAAGGCCTTGGTAAGGCCACCCTTGGAATACGGCATCCAGTTTTGGTCACCACGATGTAAAAAAGAGGTTGAGACTCTAGAAAGAGTGCAGAGAAGAGCAACAAAGATGATTAGGGGACTGGAGGCTAAAACATATAAGGAACGGTTGCTAGAATTGGGTATGTCTAGTTTAACGAAGAGAAGGACAAGGGGGGACATGATAGCAGTATTCCAATATCTCAGGGGCTGCCATAAAGAAGAGGGAGTCAAGCTATTTTCCAAAGCCCCTGAAGGCAGGACAAGAAGCAATGAGTGGAAACTAATCAAGGAGAGAAGCAACCTAGAACTACGGAGAAACTTCCTGACAGTGAGAACAATTAATCAGTGGAACAACCTGCCTCCAGAAGCAGTAAATGCTCCAACACTGGAAGTTTTTAAGAAGAGACTGGACAGCCATTTGTCTGAAATGGTATAGGCGGGTTACCTGCCTGAGCAGGTGGTTGGACTAGATGACCTCCAAGGTTCCTTCCAACTTTATTATTATTATTATTATTATTATTATGGATCATCATACAGTCAGCCAGATGTTCAGACTGGATTTGGCATTTTGTCTACCTATCGAGTCCTTACTCAGGACCTGGGATAGGCAGATGTGGATGTTTGATGGTATTACAGGTATCGTCGCAGGATGGAAGCAGCTCCTAGTAAGGCCGCCTTTTGCAATTTACATTATTATTATTGTTCTTCTTCTTGTTGTTATTATTATTATTATTATATTATATTTCACTTACTGACCAACAGACACATCGACCTACAACTAGTCTATGCCACTTTTGCAAATGGCGCTGCATGCACTCTTGCCTGCTGCTCACGCAAAAGGAGCTTCGTGCGTGCGTGGTTGCCTGCTGCTCATGCAGAGCCATCCCCTCTTCCTCACACACACACACCCCGCCAGCCCACAAAGCTGGAAAAGTTGGGGAATTCTACACTAGGACTCCGAGGTCCCTCCCTCAGTTGTTGTTTTTTCACCAGGTTTCGCCTTATCTGTACCAGGACCGTTGTTTTTTTCCTGCCTAAATGTAAAGCTTTGCTTTTCTCCACATTAAATTTCATGTTGTTGGATAGGGCCCATTGTCAGGTGCCGAGTTGTTTGAAAATCCCCGATCTACACATTGCTTCTCATTCACCTTCCAGGCCATCTTCAAGGACCTTCTGCATTTCCTGATGGTTTATGTGATCTTCCTATTGGGCTTTGCCTTAGGTGAGTGTCATGGCGAGGG
Source organism: Crotalus adamanteus (assembly GCA_039797435.1). Classification (NCBI taxonomy): domain Eukaryota; kingdom Metazoa; phylum Chordata; class Lepidosauria; order Squamata; family Viperidae; genus Crotalus; species Crotalus adamanteus. The sequence goes on along the minus strand of CM077918.1, from coordinate 355,602,570 downwards.
GAGGCACAGGTGAGCCTAGCCAGGTTAACTTAAGCCAGGTTTGTTTCAATCTCTCAGGGTGAAACTAAAATCAAAGAATTGCTCACCATAATGCATGCATAGTAGTATTCACAAACATTTATCACCCCCCCCCCCAAAATATCTAGTCTAATAAAGAGAAGGATGAGGGGAGTCATGATAGCAGCCTTCCAGTATCTCAGGGGCTGCCCCAAAGAAGAGGGAGTCAAGCTATTCTCCAAAGTGCCTGAAGGCAGAACAAGAAGCCACGGATGGAAACTGATCAAGGAGAGAAGCAACCTGGAACTAAGGAGAAACTTCCTGACAGTGAGAACAATTAATCAGTGGAACTACCTGCCTCCAGAAGCAGTTAATGCTGCAATACTGGAAGTTTTTAAGAAGAGTCTGGATAGCCATTTGTCTGAAATGGTATAGGGTTTCCCGCCTGAGTAGGGGGTTGGACTAGATGACCTCTAAAGTCCCTTCCAACTTTATATTATTATTATTATTATTATTATTATTATTATTATTATTATTATTATTATTATTATTATTAAGTTAAGATAGGCTTGGAGATAGTCAAGAGCCATTTGCATGGGGGTGGTCATAGAAATGAATGAATGAGGAAATGAATGAATGAGTGGATGAATGAATGAGTGAACGAGTGACTAAATGAATGAATGAATGGATGGTGGATGAATAAGTGAGTGAACGACTGAGTCAATGAACGAGTGAACAAGCGAACAAAATGAACGAGTGAATGAATAAATGAGAGAATGAATGAATGAGTGGATGAGAGTGAATAAGGGAGTGAATGAGCAAACAAAATGAATTAGATTATGTTTAATATATTTGTTAAATTTAATTAGATTATGTTTAATATGTTTGTCATAACCCTGTACTCGGCTCTGGGAAATGGGAGGTAGGGGGGTGGGGATGGGTGGGTTAATGGGTTTATTTTGTTAATTATTAACAAAACTTTTTAAATAAAAATGAATTAATGAATGAACAAGAGAGTGAATGAATGAGTGGATAAATGAATGAGTGGATGGATGAAAGATGAATAAATGAGTGAGTGAGAGAATGAATGAATGGGGATGAATAAGTGAACAAGTGAGTGAAAGAGGGAACAAATGACTAAATGAATGAATCAGTGGATGGGTGGATAAATAAGTGAGTGAACGACTGAGTCAATGAATGAGTGAGCAAAAAAGTGCACAAAATAAATGAGTGAATGAATGAGAGAATTAATGAATGAATGAGTGGATGAGAGTGAATGAGTGAGTGAATGAGTGAACAAAATGAAAGAATGAATGAGTGAATGAATGTCTGAAAGTGAGTGAAGGAGTAAAGGAGTGAGAGAACGAAGGACTACATGAGTGAACGAGTGAATGAACGAATGAGTGAATGAATAAATGAGAGGATGAATGGGTGAAGGACACACAATCAGAAACCAGAGACCACCTTGTCTGCCCTTCTATACATCACACAAAATCAGCACCTGTTTTTTCTTTACACGAACAGCTATGTCAAAACAGCCTTTCACATGTTCTATGCTCAGATTTCTTGGGATCTTTATGCAAGTACAAATTTAACAATAAGATCAATTGAACAAGTAACGGGGACTCCAAAGATCAACCAGCCACTTTGGGTCTCCTGTCCCTTAAACGGAAAAGGTTGCCCAAAAGTTGCGCGGAGGAAGGGCTGAAACTTCCAATGACTCCTTGCAGCTCTCGTCATTCTCACCGGGGACGCTTCCCATCCCGCCCGCAACGAGTCCCTCCCGCTCAGCGACGACTCTAAAGACCAGGCCGTATATGCGGGGCTGCTTCAAACTGCCCTGGAGCTCTTCAGGTTCACCATCGGCATGGGCGACCTGAAGTACAACGAGAAGTTGAAGCACAGCGACGTGGCCATGCTGTTGGTCCTCCTCTTCGTCATCTTGACCTACATTCTCTTGCTCAACATGCTGATTGCCCTGATGAGTGAAACCGTTACCAACGTCTCCGGGTACAGCCAGAGCGTCTGGCAGTTGCAGGTAAGGCCCCTTCGATCAGGACGGTGGCCATTTCTGGCCCAGCCATGGCTTAAATGGAACCAGGTTCAAAGACTTGGTAGAAGAGAATATTTGTAAGCTCAGGGTTCAACCGCTGCTCTCTGAGCCGGGTGGTCTTCTTGCAGACGTTTCATGACCCAACTAGGTAACATCATCAGTACTAAAAGATGGGGGGGGGTTGTGCTCCCTCTGTTTATATACCAGTGGCTTGCCCTTTCAGTGTTATTAGAAGTGTTGTTTTCTTCTTGATAGTTCCTTGATTAGGTTGTTGTTTACTGTTTGATTGTTTTATGATACCTAATTGGATGATGAAATGTCTGCAAGAAAAGAACCAAGCTTAGAGAACACCAAGGACCTCACAATCCTCCTCCTCCTCCTCCCCAGCTCCACAAACCCACTCCTTTGTACCTCTGATAATGTTACCCAGTTGGGTCATGAAATGTCTGCAAGAAAACAACCAAGCTCAGAGAGCATCAAGGACCCCACAGTCCTCCCCCTCCTCCTCCTCCTCCTCCTCCTCCTCCTCCTCCTCCTCCTCCTCCTCCCTGCAAACTCCACTCCTTCTAACACTGATGATGTTACCTAGTCAGGTCATAAAAACATCTGCAGGAAAAACCACCAAGCTTATAGAGCACCAAGGAATCCTTCTTTTCCCCTCTTTTTCCTCCTCCTCTTCCCCCTCCACCCCTTCACCCTCACCATCCTCCTGTCTGCAATCCGCATTCCCTTCTAGCACAGATGATGTTACCTAGTTGGGTAATGAAATGTCTGCAAGAAAACAATCAAGCTGAGACAGCACCAAGGACCCCACAGTCCTCCTCCTCCCCCTCCCCCCCCTCCTCCTCCTCTGCAAATCCCACTCCCTTCTAGCACTGATGATGTTTCCTAGTTGGGTCTTGAAATGTCTGCAAGAAAACCACCCAGCTCAGAGGGCACCAAGGACCCCCACAGTTCAATCCTGAGATAAAATATTCTTTTGTGTTGGTATTAGTATCTATCCATCTCTATCTCTCCTCCCTCCCTCCCTCCCTCCCTCCCTCCCCCTCTCTGATTTATAAGCTCTCTTCACCGACCATTCCTTATTTGCAGAGAGCCATTGCTATTCTGGAGTTAGAGAGAAGCTGGATCTGGTGCTGGAAGAAGACCCAGAAAGCCGACTGTTTCCGCTCCGTCGTCTCCCAGCACAATACAGACGAGAGGTGTTTTTTAAGGTAAGCTTAACCACAAGCTTTGACAACATATGGAGATGCAGCCATTTTCCTTCTTATGTTTTACTCTTAGAATTAGAGTTAGAATTAGATGATATTGGGGGGGGGGGAGGAGGAGAATTGTGCATGAGAGTTTAGTTAGACATAACAATATTGTAACTAGTGTGAGAACCAAGGTTATTGAAATAAGAGATGATAAGAAATGGCCGGTTCTGGAGAACTGGAGGGAAAGCCTGCGTTTCAAACTAATTGGGGAATGTGATTTATGACGGTTAATTGGAGGAGGGAATTGTGCTTTGACACTATGTGCTCAGGGGAGGGGAATTCAGCTTTTGGCTTAATGTCACGGTTCCGACAGACGATACTCGTCAAAGAACTTCGAGGCATTGTTTACCTTAAACAATCTTTATTCGAGACAATGCCTCGAAGGTCTTCGACGAGTATCATCTGTCGGAACCGTGTCAATGCCCTTTTGCAACCTTCTCACAAGGAAAGTCAAAGGCCGATTCACTTAACAACTGCACAATTTGCTTAACGGCTGTCACGATTTACTTAACCGCCGTGGCCAAAATGTTTTAAAAAGAGGGGGGAGCAACTCCCTTCACAACTGTCTGGCTTAGCAGTGGGAAATTTGGGCTCAATGGTAGTCGTAAGCAAAAGGACTTGCGTGTCCTGTTAATTATTATTGGGGTCTGTTTTTTAGAGTAGTAGAGTTTAACTGGAAAGACTGGGACGAAAAAATCAGCGTCATCAGCGAAGAACCCGTGGAAAACACCTTTCTGGAGAAGTCAGCAGGTAAGAACGGCGCCACAGTGGTGTGAGGAGTGGGCCTCCACACTAACAACAACAACAACAACAACAATAGTAATAGGCTCCTTGGGTGCAATCCCAAAACAACTGGAGCACCACTTGAACACCATTGGCATTGACAAATTCGCTATTAGTCAATTGCAAAAGGCGGCCTTATTAGGAACTGCTTCCATCCTGTGACGATATCTGTAATACCATCAAACATCCACATCTGCCTATCCCAGGTCCTGGGTAAGGACTCGATAGGTAAACAAAATGCCAAATCCAGTCTGAACATCTGGCTGACTGTGCAATGATCAATAATAATAATAATAATAATAATAATAATAATAATAATAATAATAATAAGCCAAGATATTGTAATGGAGTTTGGCTTGGACAAATGTGCCACACTTACTATCAAACAAGGAAAAATAATGAAAACTGAAGGAATCAAGATGCCCCACAAAAATAACATTAAGAGTCTGGATGAGGAAGAGTACTACAAATACTTGGGTATCCTTCAAGCTGACAACATCAAGCACACTGAAGTCAAGAAAAAGATTAGAGGTGAATACATCAAGAGAGTGAAGAAGATCTTAAAATCCAAACTCAATGGAGGAAATACCATAAAGGCAATCAACACCTGGGCAATCCCAGTCATTAGGTACACAGCTGGAATAGTGGACTGGACTCAAGCAGAACTAAAAGCAATGGATAGGCAGACCAGAAAAATAATGACAATGAATCACGCCCTTCATCCACGCAGTGACATTGATAGACTTTATCTACCAAGGCAAATAGGTGGGCGTGGAATGCTACAAGTACATCAGATGGTTGAAGAAGAAAAAATGGCTTTGGAAGAATATCTGAAGAAGATGCACTGAAATTAGTATATCAGGAAGGCTTACTAACTACTGGAGAGACCAAACTGGTCTATAAGAAAGACCAAATGAAGAACAGAATAGAGGCATGGGAAGACAAAGCACTACATGGCCAATACATGAAAAAAATAGCTGGAAAAGCAGATAATAATAAAACCTGGCAATGGCTAAGAGCAGGAAAATTGAAGAAAGAGATCGAGGGACTAATTCTGGCTGCACAAGACCAAGGACAAATGCATACAAAGGACTAAGGACAAATGCATACAAAGTCAAAATTGAGAAGACAGCAACAGACAGTAAGTGCCGCCTATGCAAAGAAGCTGAAGAAACAGTGGACCACTTGGTAAGCTGTTGCAAGAAGATTGCACAAACTGATTACAAGCAACGGCATGACAAAGTAGCAACAATGGTGCATTGGAAGATCTGCAAAAAATATCATTTGCCTGTAAGCAAAAACTGGTGGGATCATAAAATAGAGAAAGTCATAGAAAATGATAAAATTAAACTGCTCTGGGACTTCAGAATTCAAACAGACAAGCACCTGCAACATAACACCCCAGACTTAACAATTGTCGATAAGAAAGACAAAAAGTCTGGATAGTGGACGTGGCAGCAGAATAGAAGAGAAAGAACTGGAGAAGATAACAAAATACAAAGACCTACAAATAGAAATAGAAAGACTGTGGCAAAAGCAAGCAAGGGTAGTACCAATAGTCATAGGCTCCTTGGGTGCAATCCCAAAACAACTGGAGCCCCACTTGAACACCATTGGCATTGACAAATTTGCCATTAGTCAATTGCAAAAGGTGGCCTTACTAGGAACTGCTTCCATCCTGCGACGATACCTGTAATACCATCAAACATTCACATCTGCCTATCCCAGGTTCTGGGAAAGGACTAGATAAGTAGACAAAATGCCAAATCCAGTCTGAACATCTGGCTGACTGTGCGATGATCGATACAAATAGAAATAGAAAGACTGTGGCAAAAGCAAGCAAGGGTAGCACCAATAGTAATAGGCTCCTTGGATGCAATCCCAAAACAACTGGAGCACCACTTGAACATCATTGGCATTGACAAATTCGCTATTAGTCAATTGCAAAAGGCGGCCTTACTAGGAACTGCTTCCATCCTGTGACAATATCTGTAATACCATCAAACATCCACATCTGCCTATCCCAGATCCTGGGTGAGGACTCGATAGGTAGACAAAATGCCAAATCCAGTCTGAACATCTGGCTGACTGTGCGATGATCCACAATAATAATAATAATAAAGTTGGAAGGGACCTTGGAGGTCATCTAGTCCAACCCCTTGCTCAGGCAGGAAGCCCTACACCATTTCAGACAAATGACTTTCTAAGCTGTGGGTTGGGTTTTGTTGAATAGCCTTGAAGATACGGAATAGGTGGAACCTGACTCAATAGCAGTAACTGTGAGAGGGATCTTGGAGTCCTAGTAGATCCTGACCCTTAAATAGGAGCCAGCCGTGTGCTGCAGCTGCCAAAAAAAGCCATCACAATCCTAGGCTGCATTAACAGACGGACAGAATCAAGTGATGGGTTAATACCACTTTACAAGGCCTTGGTAAGGCCACACTTTAGACTAGAGTAGACTAGAATAGAACGGAACAGAACGGAACAGAATATAGAATAGAATAGAATAGAATAGAATAGAATAGAATAGAATAGAATAGAACAGTGATGGCGAACCTTTTAGAGACCGAGTGCCCAAACTGCAACCCAAAACCCACTTATTTATCGCTGGGTGCCAGGTGGGCATGGCCCACTGGGTAGGTGTGGCTGTGGTGGTCATGGCAGATTGGGTGGGCGTGCCCAAGGTGGGCATGATCACCTCGATATTACTCGTGGGGAGGGACACCTGTGGGGGCTGGGCAGGGTTGGGGGAGATCCAGGGGTCTCTGGCAGATGGGGCGGTGGGCAGGAGGCTGGTTCTGTGGGTTGAGGCGAGGCAAGGAGAGGCAGGGCGGGGGTGCCATTGTCACAGGGTAAAGCGAGGCAGGGGCCGGGGCGCCTGCTGCCTGACACCATCGGCCCCCGCACACAGAGGCCAGCGAGCGCATGGGTGCTGGGATGCATCCAGCCACATGGGACTTCAGCGAATTAGCGGGTGGCTGGTTGAAGAGGGACGGTTGCCATCTCCAGGGCATGGCGCACGTGCCCACAGAGAGGGCTCCGAGTGCCGCCTCTGGCACGCGTGCCATAGGTTCGCCACCCCTGGCTTAGTGTGTTATTTGTACTAATCGCTTGTTTCTTGGCTTCCCTGTTCCTCTAGTGTTGAAAATAAGGAAGTGGATGATCCAAGTACTGAATCGCTCGTCTACACTGGAGGAAGTAAAGGAAGAGGAGGTGCCACTGCAGAACATATGAGGAGAGGAATCACCAGGAGGGAGGGAGGGAGGAGTGCTCTGACCCGCTTAACGGAGGCAGAATTTTGCCTGCGTCTCATTTACGGCAGCACAGATGTTCTCAGAGAATGTTATCCAGCACCTTCAGAAAGCTTAGCCCAGACAGATCACCACCGTCATCTCCTCCTCCTCCTCTTCCTCCTCCTCCCCCTTCTAGACCTGATGATGTTCCCTAGCTGGGTCATGAAACGTCTGCAAGAAGACCACCATTTTCACACAGCAGCAAGGACTCCACAGTCCTCTTCTTCCTCCGCCTCCCTTCTAGCACTGGTGATGTTGCCCAGTTGGGTCATGAAACCTCTGCAAGAAAACCACCCAGCTCAGAGAAGCACCAAGGACCCCACAGTCCTCCTCCCTAGCACTGATGCTGTTCCCTAGTTGGGTCATGAAACGTCTGCAAGAAAACCACCTAGCTCAGAGAGCACCAAGGACCCCACAGTTCTCCTCCCTAGCACTGATGATGTCACCTAGTTGGGTCACGAAACGTCTGCAGGAAAACCACCCAGCTCAGAGAGCAGCAAAGACCCACACAGTCCTCCTCCTCCTCCCTTCTAGCACAGATGATGTTCCCTAGTTAGGTCATGAAATGTTTGCAAGAAAACCACCCAGCTCAGAGAGCATCAAGGACCTCACAGTCTTTTTCTTCCTCCTCTTCATGCTCCTCCTCCTCCCTTCTAGCACTAGTGATGTTGCCTAGTTGGGTCACGAAACGTCTGCAAGCAAACCACTCAGCTCAGAGAGCACCAGGGACCCCCACAGTCCTCCTTCTCCTCCTCCTCCCTAGCACTGATGTTGTTCCCTAGTTGGGTCATGAAACGTCTGCAAGAAAACAGCCAAGCTCAGAGAGCACCCAGGACCCCACAGTCCTCCTCCTTCTCTTCCTTCTCCCCCCCTCCCTCCTAGCACTGATGTTGTTCCCTAGTTGGGTCATGAAACGTCTGCAAGAAAACAGCCAAGCTCAGAGAGCACCAAGGACCCCACAGTCCTCCTCCTCCTGCTCCTGCTCCTGTTCCTTCTTTTGCTCCTCCTCCTTCTTCTTTTTCTTCTTCCTTTTTCTCTTTTTCTTTTTCTCCTCCTCCTCCTCCTCCGTTTGTAACCTTCTGAAAAGCAAAATTAACGGGGAAGCCAGAGTTACTCAACATCCGTGTTACTAACTTCGGTGTAGTGATTCAGGTCACAACGGTGGCAACGACGGTCATACAAATGGGGCAAAACTCACTTAACAAATGTTTCACTTAGCAACAGATATGTTGGGCTCCACTGTGGTCTTAACTCAAGCAGTGCCCGTATATAATAATGTTTCTCAACCTTGCCAGCTTGAAGATCGGTGGATTTCAATTCCCAGAATTCCTCATCCAGTCTGGCCTGCCCGAAGAATTCTGGGAGTTGAACTTCACCCAGCTTCAACTTGTCAAGTCTGATGAACTGTAGGATAGGCTTTGCAATTTTACCCGGAGAGCTTAGAAATAAATACGCGCGTGAAGCTTTTCGCGCAATAAAGTTGACGGAATTTGTGGCGTGAACTTGCTCTGTTGGTGGATTGCTTCGTTTGAGGTAGCGATGGGTTAAAGTTGAATTTTGGGGGCAAATAATAAAAACAACAACATTCCATCTGAGAGACTATGTGTTGGTTTCGAACCTCGGCACGCCTCCCGGACTCGCTGTTGTGAGAAGAGCAGCACTCTAAATTTAAAATAAGATTTGGAAGGAACGTATCGGTTGCGCTGGGCAGCTGCCTGCCAGCCACTGGACCCTTCAATATAATAATAATAATAATAATAATAATAATAATAATAATAATAATAATAATAATAATAAATGCCAAATCCAGTCTGAACATCTGGCTGACTGTGCGATGATCGATAATAATAATAATAATAATAATAATAATAATAATAATAATAATAATAATAATAATAATAATAATAATAGTAATAATAAAGTTGGAAGGGACCTTGGAGGTCATCTAGTCCAACCCCTTGCTCAGGCAGGAAACCGTATACTATTTCGGACAAATGGCTGATTAATCTGCTTTTAAAATCCTCCAGTGTTGGAGCACCCATTACTTCTGGAGGTAGGTTGTTCCATTGGTTGATTGTTCTCACTGTCAGGAAGTTTCTCCTCAGTTCTAGGTTGCAGGAGCAAAATTCAGGCGCTTGGAAACCGGCATGTAGTTATCAGGGTTGCAGCGTCCCGGAGCCCCCTCCATGTCTCGTGGACTTCAACTCCCAGAATTCCTGAGCCAGCATGGGGGAACTATGGCCACCTTTATGACTCGTGGACTTTAACTCCCAGAATTCCTGAGCCAGCATGAGGGAACTATGGCCCTTTCATGACTCGTGGACTTCAACTCCCAGAATTCCTGATCCGGCATGGCTCAGCGTGGAAACCTCTCCCTTTCCCCTCAGCATGGCTGGCTCAGGAATTCTGGGAGTTGAAGTCCACGAGTCATAAAAGAGCCAAGGTTGCCTACCCCTGGTCTAGTGGCCCAAGCTACAAGCAGCTGGAGCCCAAAAGCCCTATTTTAAGCTGATTGTAAACAATGTGCTTGGAATTAGGTAAGAACAGTGATTTTTGCTCTTCTACTTGATAATTGATTTCCTGGAAGAAAAAAACACCCAAGAAGCAAAAAAAAAAAAAAAAAAAAAGAGAGAGAGAGAGAGAAAAATTCTGGATATAAATATACATTAGTCTAAGAGGGATATGTATTTTAAGTAGTATATTATCTTTTTATTTCTTTTCTTTTCTTTTTTTTTAAGATATGGGAAACGTAAAAGTGTTGGGATGGCCTGTATGAGGAAAAAGACTTAAACATTTGAGTGTAGTGATAATTTTAACCAGTAAGAATGTTTCAACTATCGTGGGGAAAACAAACTTAAATAATAATTTTAAACAGGATCTAGACATTAAGAGAAAAGAGAGGAAGCATCTGATGTTGAAAAAAGAGAAATTCTGATTACTAAGGTTTTGGAAATTAATAGAAAATAAGAATGTTATACTGTTTTACTAATTAGATGATGTGAGATGGTGAGAAATAGACTATGTTTGAATAGATGTGTATTTTGAATATTAGACTTTGTGATGAATTTGATAATGGGAATTTTGGTTACTCAAAAACTGGAAATTGTAACCAATAAATATTAAATTCAAATATTAATGGGAAATTAAAAATTGGGAAAATTATTTAGGACAGTGATTGTCTACAAAGACTGAATGTTAAAATAACTCGGATATGTATAAGCTAAAAATTATTGATAACTGTAAGCATGTTACTTTTAATCAATTGATATAATAAGAATTGTATTAGTCTAAATATGAGACAGTAAATGCTAAGGGGAAAAGAGAGGAAATATTTAATGTGGTACTTTGAGATTTCTGTTAAAGATATTTATATCTTATCGAATTATTGGTTAACCCAGCCATGTTGCTTTTTAAATACTTAAATGTAAAATTAGGAAATCAATAAAACTTTTTTTTTTAAAAAAAGAATTTTAAACAGGATCTACAATAAGGCAATCAAGATGAAGCTTTATATCAAGGTGGTTATTATTTGCAGAAACATTAGAAAAATGTCTAATATTTAATTATTTATCTAAATAATAATAATTGTATTAACTCAAGGTTGGCAAAAGAAAACATTTTTTGGAAGAAGAGAACATCGAGCAAAGCTATTAGTTGGACTATAGAATTATAGAAACTAGTTGTTAATGTTTTTTAAATATAAACCCAGGCAACACGATGTTGACCAAATATTAAGGTGATTATGTAAATAATAATAAAACATATATATATTTAAAAGACTCCTGTCCTGCTAAACATAAAGAATGGCAAGAAATCCATTTTCATTTTTTTTTTTAGGAAAATAAATACAGCTATGTATAAATGGATAACTGATAGTCTTACAGTCCCTTCTTAGCTGCCTCTTAAATGGCACTTCTGAATTTATCCAGAATTTTTCAGGGTCTCAACAGGGGAAAATTACCAGTTAAAGCCACCCGTTTTCCATTGAAATTATGGTTAAACCACTGTAATCTGGGGATTCACTGACCTGTGGCTACATTCTTCCCCTTTGCAAAAACACTGGAGGTTTTTAAGAAGATTGGGCAGCCCATTTGTCTGAAATGGTATAGATAGGGTTTCCTGCCTGAGCTGGGGGTTGGACTTGATGACCTCCAAGGTCCCTTCCAACTCTTGTTAATTTTGTTATTCTTGCTCAACTGAATTCATCTGGGTTTGTGGTCCTCTGAGAACCACAAATAATAAAAAAAAGCAGCTGAGTTCACACCCTACTACATGAAGCCTGAATTAAGGCAACTGGCTTTGTTCAACAAACCCCCGTTAGCCTCAATAAAGATTGAAATTAAGACGTCCTAGATGCTCTCTGAGCTGGGTGGTTTTCCTGCAGACGTTTCGTGACCCAACTAGGTGACATCATGAGTGCTAGAAGGGAGGAGAAGGACTGTGGGGGTCTTTGCTGCTCTCTGAGTTGGCTGAGCACCAAGGACCTCACAATCCTCCTTCTCCTCTTCCTCCCTTCTAGCCCTGATGATGTTACCTAGTTGGGCCATGAAACATCTGAAGGAAAACCCACCCAGCTCAGAGAGCACCAAGGACCCCATAATCCTCCTCCTCCTCCCTTCTAGCCCTGATGTGGGGGTCTTTGCTGCTCTCTGAGCTGGCTGAGCACCAAGGACCTCACAATCCTCCTTCTCCTCCTCCTCCCTTCTAGCCCTGATGATGTTACCTAGTTGGGTCATGAAACGTCTGCAAGAAAACCACCCAGCTCAGAGAGCACCAAGGACCCCCACAGTTCACCGCTGAGCTACACATATTCTCTTCTATCAGCCTTGCTCTTCATGGGGTTGGGTCTAAGAATGGCTTATCCCAAGGCAAGAAGACATAGATTTAACTTTTAAATATCCGTTCTAAGAGCGAGTGATCAAGCCAGCAATGAAACTTTAGCAAGGTCGGATCAAACAGGTGTATGCTTTTATTTGGTGGGATCTCTGCTTCTGACAAGCAAAGTCAACAGGGAAAGCCAGATTCACTTAACAACTGCGACAATTTGTTTACCAACTGGGGGGGGGGAGATTGTAAAAGGGGGCAAAACTCAAAATTATCTTGCTTAGCAGTGAAATTTTGGACCCCTTTGTGGTTATAAGGACTATTTGTGGCACGGGTAGATAAGAATATAGTATCCCCCTGGTTGTTGGAAGTGGGGCAGCGTACATACATGCTATTATTATTAAAATTTTAGTTTCAACCAGAACCCCAGGATGACAACAACAAAAAAATAACTTTTTTGTAGCTGAGCTTTTCCTAAAAAGATGGAATGTTAAAACAACTAGGATATGTATAAACTAAAAATTATTGATAAACGTAAGCTATTTTATTTAATCGATATAATCAGAATTGGATTAATTTAAATCTGAGACAGTAAATACCATGGGGAAAAGAGAGGAAATATTTAAGGTAATAGTTTGAGATCTGTACGAAAGATATTTGTATGTTATTGAATTACTGAACAACTCAGCCGCCACGTTGCTTTTCCAATATTTAAATGTAAAACGAGAAAACCAATACATTTTTCTTAAAAAAAGGAAAGAAAAAAATATATAGTATCTACCTGGTTATTGAAAGTGGGGCAGCGTACATGTCTGCTATTATTATTAAAATTTTAGTTTCAACCAGAATCCCATGACAATAAAAATAACTTTTTTGTAGCTGAGCTGAACTCTTGGCGACTTTATCAATGCATCCAAGTTGTTTTCTTAAAAGAAGTGGTTTGCCACTGCCTTTTTTTCAAAAATATTTTTCCCCCAGTCTAGTTTACAGGGGAGTCCTCAATTTACGACCACCATTAAGCCCAAAATTTCTGTTGCTAAATGAGACAGTTTTTTGCACCATTTTAGCATCTTTCTTGCCATAGTTACTAAGTGAATCCCTGCCACTGTCAAGTTAATAACATTGTTAAATGAACCTGGCTTCCACATGGTCAGGTCGCCAAAGGGGATCACGTGACCCTAGGACACCGCAACTGTCCTAAATACATGTCAGTTGCCAAGCCTCTTAATTTTGATCACATGGCCGTGGGGATGCTGCAACGGTTGCGTGAAAAATGGTCACGCAACCGTTGCAGCATCCCCATGGCCATGTCCCTTTTTCAGCGTCGTCGTAATTTCCAAACAGTAACTCAACAAATAGTTGCAATTCAAAGACTAGCTCTATAGCCCTGGGAGTACAGCCTTTAAACTTAAGATAGATTGGTCTCCCACTTAACTACTAACCAGGTCCAACTAAGTGTAGCATTTGTTCCGAAGATCCACCTGATGCTGCAACCAGTTAAAATTATCCTATTTTGCAGTCAATTAAAAAAGATGCAGGTTGGGCAACATAGAAATGTTTATTAATATAAAAAGCGTTCGTCAGATTTAATACTGCAACAGTAAAGCTGGCATAATTTTCTGAAGTTTCGTTACAAAAGATTGTGCTTCGTTTTAAAGCCACGATAATTAGGAAAAAAAATATTAAAAAAAAATTTAAGATGAATTAAAATTTTGGGAGTAAGAAATGATGGTTGGGGAGGGGGTGGGTGTTTCCCTCTATTTAAACGGAACGCAAAGCAACACAGCCGAGCAAGTCAATATCCTAAACTGTGGTTTGAAAACTTGGGGTACCGTTGTGTGTTTTTTTTTCTAAAGCGTCCGAGAAGGCCTAAAAAAAAACCTCTCCCTCGGTCCGAGTTCAAGTTTATTCACCGGAAGAAAGTCCCCAGCTTAAGAAGCTCGGTGGCAGACTTGAAATTCAGAACATTGGCGGAGAACAAGCGAAGTTGTTTCTCCAATTGCTTCAGCGAGGAAGTGGTCGGCTTGTGCTTGTAAGACACCTCGCTTAAAAGCTTGTTTGCCAAGTAGTGAAGCCACAGAATATTGCTGTGGGGGAAATAATCCGCCCAGTTGTTTGCATTCTCTTCTCTCATCTGCCTATAAATGTCAAACTGGTAATCCCCTCCCCCCTGGAATACTTCGTCGTCGGTGGAAAGGTCGCAAAACACTGTTAGACCGTCCCTCTCCAGCCTGGAAAAGGTATAGTCTATGATGTTCACCAGAATGCCTTGAGTGGGAAGGACGTGGACTTCCCCGTTCAAGGTAACGGCCACCTCTTTCAAGCTGGTTTTCCTCACCAGCACATTGCCCCAGTGTAAGTCTCGGTGTTCAAAGCGGAGGGCTTCCTCCGCCACGGCCAGCGAAGCCGTGACCTGGTGCAGGATGCTCTTTGCCGAAGCCACCGAACTCAGCTGCCGACTCCTCATGTTCTCCAGATCCGTGCCTCCAAACTCAAATTCCAGCACCATGAACAGCTGCTGTTCGCTGAAGAAACCTGGCCGGTTGTTTTCGGACTGCCTCAGCCGGTGGTATTCGTCCCAGGCATTCAAGAAGTGCTCGGGGTAGGTGCCTTGGACGCAATGAATGGAATACAACCGGATAAAGCCCGACGTTCGGTTAGTCACCTCATCGGCGAGGAGACTCAGTTCTTTGGAAATAATGATCTCCGGCAAGATTTCGGTGAAGGTCTTCTGCGGTTCGCCGTTCACTCGCTCGCTCCCTTCGATTGGGATTATTTTCAAAGCCACAGTCCCCCTTTCAGTCTCGGTCTTGAAAACCTCCCCAAACACTCCCTCCCCGATTTTTTCACACTTGGGCATCTTCTCTTGGGAAACCCACTCCTCAAAGGAGACGGGCCCCTTCTGCTGGCACTCTCGGTAGACCTTTTCAGCGTCCGTCAAGGTCATCTCTGACATGGAGAGGGACGTCATGGACGACAGCAGCACCATGGAGGAAGATGGACAGATGGAGTAGCCCAGCTTTTGAGTGAAAGGGGTACCGCAAGCCTTGGGGAGAGGAGATTGGATCGAGTAAACGCTGGCGGCGCTGCCGTTCAAGCTTTCGGCTTCCGAGAGGATTTTTTTCTTCTTGTGGAGGGAAAAAGAGGCCCGGATTCTCCGCCACAAGCTGGAATTCTTGAGGGAGGAGTCCAAAGGTAGGAAAGAGACGGAAAGATGGTCTTCGACCTCATTCCACTTCAGCCGCTCCTGCAGGAGGAGAGAATCCACCTGCTGCTGCTTCCAGCCTATGTTCTTCTGGGGTGCCACTCGATCCACTTTCTGGCACCCCCAACGTTTGGAACTGAAGCCGCTAATGCATGCTTTTCGGCCAGTACCTCCAGGATTACAACTGGGGGTCACTCGGTGGTTGTTCCTGGAATTAGAGGTTTTAGGCAGGACGTGGGGAGTCTGGAAAAGCTTCTTGCCCTTCCAGGAACGGGAAGCCTTTTGCTTTCCGGCGGACCGATTAGCCAACCAGCTCAAAACCACCTGGTCATCCAGAACCACCACTGGCTGGAACTGGGGGCTGTCTGAAACAACACTGCAGACGCTCACTCCTTCCGAAGGCCTACCGAGCTCGCTGGCCCTCTCCTCGGGAGCACCGACGACCTGAGCCAAGCTCAGCTCTGGCTCCCGCACGAGAAAAACGGTCCCTTTTCGCGGGGAGAGAGCAATTTTACCATCCTGGATTCGAGCTTGAACTTGGAAAACGCCGCGAACGGAAGTATGGGCCACGGGGCTGGCTTCGGTCAAGAGCGACGACGCTGGAGCACCGTCCTGATCGGACCCTTGCTCTCGTTGGACCGGAGAGGCTTCCGTCTCCCTCCGAGGCTGGCGACCCTGCAACGTGCTTTGGAAGGCACAGCCGGTCGTCCCCCCGAAGCATTCCTGACGCGCAGGACCCGCCGAGGAACCGTCCTGCGGCAACTCCCGGGGACGTCGCCCGGCTTCCTCCTCCTCCAGGCTGAAGACGTCCAAAGAGTCCCCCATCTCCGGCGCCTCCGTCTCCAACTTCAGCAGGCTCAGCCCCACGAGGACCCCATGGTGGGACTGCCGGCTGCCTTCTCGGAACACCTCCCACGGCGGGCTGTAGCGGCGGCAACAACTGGGAGAGTGGGAGACGGGGCTGTGGGGCTTCTTCTCCTCGTCCTCTTCCTCCTCCTGGAGGGTCCAAGGCCTCCTGACCCTCACTGGGGTGAGGAGGGGCAATTCAGGCGTGCTGCAGAGCAGAGGAGCCTCCCGCAGGCCGGTGGGGCCCCTGGGGCCAGGTGGAGGGCCCTTCTCGCGCCGGCGACAGGTGACGTTCCTGCGGAGGGGGGTGGGGGGCACGAAGGGGCCGCCGCCTTGGCTCCCTTTGGGGGGAGGCCGGTTCTCCTTGGGGGGGCCCTGGCTCTTCTTCCTCTGCTTCTTCTTCTTCTTCCCCCCTTTTTTGGCGGGAGGCTTCCGGGCCTTGGGGGCCTTGGCGGGCGGGCGGAAATCCGGGTCGTCGTCGTCGTCGAGGGAGGGGGCCAAGGAGGGCGAGGAGCAGGAGCCCCCCCCGGAGGAGCTGGTGCTGAAGAGGCGCTTGGGGTCGGCCGGGGGCGAGATCCAGGGCGCCGCCCGCGGCAGGAGCCTCAGCCCGGCCTTGCCTCCCGCTCCTCCTCTTCCTCCGCCGCGGCTCGCTCGCCCCCTCAGCCCCGCGTAGGTCCTCAGCAGCCGCGGCCGCAGCTGCTCCATGCGAGCGGAGCCTCCCGGCCTGCGGAGACACGCGAAAGGGGGGCCGGACGGAGGCGGACCCGAATCCGGACCCGACCCCCCCGTCCTCCTCTCCGTTAAGGCCTCCCGGCCCTCAGCCAGGCCGAGCGGGGCCTCGGAAGGCCGCGCCCGCCGCCATTTCAAATCCACCTCTCGCGAGAGGAGAGGCGGGTCTCGCGAGAGGCCGGCAGTTTCTCTCACTGGCTCTCTCTCTCTCTTTCCTCCCTCCCTCCCCGCGCGCGCGGCCTCGAGGTCTCGCGGGAGTTCGGGGCGGCGCGAAGCGCGGCCGCTCAGTTCTCGCGAGATCGGCGGGTGGAGACTCTGTCGGAGAAGTTCATAGAGGAAAGAGGGGAAGCGCGGCTCGGCGTCGTGACGTCCGGTTTGGGTTTGAGAAGGGGGGGGAGAAAAACTGTCCTCCATTTGAGTGGTCAAAGGGGGTGCTTTTGCTTCACGGCGCGGGGGCAGCCTTCAAAACACCAAGGTTAGACCGGTCAAATCCAGCAGGGCGTTGAGCATGTGCAGAGAGCACGCCTGGCTTCACTTAACAACCAGATGATTCACTTATTAACAACCCTGGCAAGACTGGTCGTCAAACCAGGGGGGACTCACTTATCCACCGCCTTGCACAGCAACAGAAACTGTGGTTCCGATTCTTGTCATAAGTCGAGGACTTACAACTGGACCGAGCCCTGTGGAATCGTAACTTGCAAAGTCCGGTTTGCAGGTAGTCCTCAACTTAACAATCGTTCCTTTAGTGACCGTTCGAAGTGGCAATGGCATTGAAAACGGATTTACGACCGTTTTTCACACTTAACGGCCGTTGCAGCCAGATTCACTTAACCATAGCATAACTGCAGCGATTCACTTAACAACCGTGGCATGAAATTGTCGTCAAATGGGGCAAAATTCAGTTAGCAACTGTCTTATGGAGCAACAGAAATATTCGGCTCAATTGTGGTCGTAAGTCGAGGACCACCGGCATTTAAACAGGACTTTCCTGGTCTACATGCAAGCTTGGTCTCCAGAAACGCTCGGTGTCCAGAGACTCTTCTCTTATTAAGACCTGCTGAAGATTTGCGCCAAGCCTCACTGCTGCCCGAGGACCACTTAGATTGTATATATTTCTTTCCTTTTTGGAAGCAGCTTTCTTCAGCAGCGCACACCAGCATCCCAGCCTGATAAAATAGAATAGCATAGGAAATGGAATAGGAATAGGAATTGGAATGAAACCGAAAGAACAGAATATAATGGAATGGAATAGGAATAAGGATGGAACAGAACTGAAGGAATGGAATGGAATGGAATAGAATAGAATTCGGAATACAATAGAATAGAATTCGGAATAGAATAGAATAGCAATAGAATAGCATAGAATTTAGAATAGAATAGGAATAGAACAGACTAAAATTTGGAATAAAATAGAATAGAATTCGGAATAGAATTCGGAATAGAATAGAATAGAATTCGGAATAGAATAGAATTCGGAATAGAATAGGAATAGAATAGCATAGAATTCAGAATAGAATAGAATTCAGAATAGAATAGGAATAGAATAGAATTTGGAATAAAATAGAATTCAGAATAGAATAGAATTCAGAATAGAATAGGAATAGAATAGAATTCATAATAGAATAGAATTCATAATAGAATAGGAATAGAATAGAATAGAATTTGGAATAAAATAGAATAGAATTCAGAATAGAATAGAATTCAGAATAGAATAGGAATAGAATAGAATAGAATTCAGAATAGAATACAATTCATAATAGAATAGGAATAGAATAGAATAATAGAATAGAATTTGGAATACAATACAATACAATTTGGAATACAATACAATACAATTTGGAATAGAATAGAATGGAATTTGGAATCGAATTCGGAATAGAATAAAATAGAATTCAGAATAGAATAGAATAGAATAGAGAACTTTGTCCCTTTAAATGTATACTAATCAGCATAAATTAAAATGAAATTTCGCTCCCTTCAGCTCTCAAAAAAATACCATTATGCATGTACCCCCCCACACGCACACACACTCATGACACACAGAAACATCAAAATCCAATTTTCAAAGTCCAGCCAATGGAAGAAGGGGGGGTTTCCCCCACATATCTTCACCCCACCCGACTTTCCCCCAGCTGCAGCCCTGCCTCATTTGCTTGAAAAGGAAGACTAGGGGTGACATTTTACAGTATTCCAGTACTGTATTTGAGGGGCTGCCCCAAGAAGAGGGGAGGGTCAAGCTATTCTCCAAAGCACCTGAAGGCAGGACAAGAAGCAACCAATGCAAACGAATCAAGAAGAGAAGCAAGCTAGAACTAAGGAGAAACTTCCTGACAGTTAGAACAATTAACCATTGGAACTCCTTGCCTCCAGAAGTGGTGAATGCTCCAACACTGGAAGTATTTAAGAAGAGACTGGACAACCCATTTGTCTGAAATGGTATAGGGCTTCCTGCCTGAGCAGGGGGTTAGACTAGATGACCTCCACGGTCCCTTCCAACTCTATTATTCTGTATTCTGTATAGGCATCCTAGTGGACAATCCATTAAATAGGAGCCAGCAGTGTGCTGCAAAAAGGCCAACACGGTGCTGGGCTGTATTAACAGAGAATCAAGATCACGGGAAGTGTTAATACCACTTTACAAGGCCTTGGTAAGGCCAAACTTGGAATACGGCATCCAGTTTTGGTCACCACGATGTCAAAAAGAGGTTGAGACTCTAGAAAGAGTGCAGAGAAGAGCAACAAAGATGATTAGGGGACTGGAGGCTAAAACATACAAGGAACAGTTGCTGGAATTGGGTATGTCTAGTCTAATGAAGAGAAGGACGAGGGGGGACAGGATAGCAGTCTTCCAGTATCTCAGGGCTGCCTGAAAGAAGAGGGAGTCAAGCTACTCTCCAAAGCACCTGAAGGCGGGACGAGAAACAATGGTTGGAAACTGATCAAGGAGAGAAGCCACCTGGAGTTAACGAGAAACTTCCTGACAGTGAGGACAATTAACCAGTGGAACAGCTTGCTATCCGAAGTTGTGGATGCTTCAACACAAGAAGAGACTGGACAGCCATTTGTCTGGAATGGGATAGGGCTTCCTGCTTGCGGAGGGGGTGGACTAGAAGACCTCCAGGGCCCCTTCCAGCTCTATTTTGAATTTGAAAAGCAAGCCTTTATAAGGGGATACCACTGTTGCTATCCCCCCATACATGGGGCAAATCCCACGAATGGCTGAATACACGGAAGAAGGCTCCTGACACAGAGGTTTTCTTGGGGTGGAACTGCCCCGAATCGAAGTCCGGGAACTACTTTATTGATTACAGTATGCAAATAAGCATTGGTTACATGTGATACATTTGTGCCGTACATATAATTTCTTGCTGCGCCATGAGCTTCAAGCCACTCCCATTACTTAGTCTCAGAGCATGTCAAGAGTACATGTCATGTTTGACCTATATTGCCCACCTGGTGACACAAAACAAAACCATGTGGTTAGTGCCTTCTCGAGCTTAGTTCTGCATAACATCCTGTTTCACTGTCATGCGGTTTGCCATTTGTGTTACGAGCTAGCGAGATTTGCCGCAGATGTTTCCTCAAGAAAGGACAAAGAAAGGGCAAGGATGGGGCGAGGAGGGGGCTGCAACACCAACATCTCCCCTGTCTTTTTCTAATTAAAGGAGAAATCATCTTCTTCACTGCTAAGGGTTATGGCTAAAGGGTCCGGTATGTCCATGGTTGGCAGTTTCTTGTACCTAACCAGGTGTATGGTCCTTGTTATGTCCCGAGCCTTGCAAATGGCTCGGGCGTTTGCAGGCAGTCCCGGGCAGGTGCAAAGCTGCCCAGGACCAGACAGGCTGTCGCCAGCGCCGTGCGCATGCGCGGGTGCTGGCGCGGGAAAAGTAACACATTTACCCGGGAGTTGTCTATATAAGAGGCTGCGAGCGTTTGGGCGCGACAGAAGCCATCTACTTGTAAGCTGAACGCAGAATAAAGAAAACTGAGAACTCCAACTGCTTCTCGTGTCTGCTTTTTGCCAAGGACTCAACACTGGCGACGAAGGTGGGATGCCTTACACCGCCTGGAAAGGAAGAAGTGTAAGCTTACCCAAGTGAGTCCTGAGCGGCGGAACGGCGTCGACTCGGCAGCTGCCCGCCAATCCAGTGCGCATTCGGGGGTAGGCTGGCTGATAGACCCGTCTCCTGAAGATGGCAAAAATTGGAAGGCTTTCGGAGTTCGACGTCTCACATCCAGAGCGGTGGGAGTCCTACGTAGCCAGGGTGGAGAACTACTTCAAGGCAAACCAAGTGAGGGAAGAGAGCTTGAAGGCTGCCACCCTGCTTTGTGTTTGCGGTCAAGACGCCTTCGAAATCGCAGAAAACCTTGCAGCACCTGTTCCAGTAAAGTCTGTCAGCTACGCAGATCTGAAGAAGCTACTGAAGGAGCACTTCCACCCCAAGATGTCCGTCATCGCATGGCGCCACACCTTCGAGCAGAGGGATCAACGGTCCGGTGAGTCGGCCAAAGAATACATCACCGCATTACGGAAGGCCGCCAAGCACTGCGAGTTCAAGGACCTCGAAGAACGACTGAGGGACCGATTCGTGTGCGGGTTAAGGCATCGAGATCTACAACAGAGACTTTTCGCTAAAGAAGAATTGTCCTTCCAAGATGCCTTAAGGGAAGTCACCGCAGAAGAAGCAGCAGGCGGCGCTGTCAAAAACATGCGGCCGATCAGAAACAGTCCAGAGGTTGCATCCGTGCACCAGGAAGACGTCCAAAGAAACTCCGAGGAGGATCCGGACGAGGAAGTCGACCGTCTCCACCCCACGAAGGAAGAAAATCAGAAGGGAAGCTCTTCAGCTCCGCTCAAGTGCATCGGCTGTGGAGGTCGCCACAGGAGAACCGACTGCAAGTTCCGCTCCGCTACCTGCCGGGCATGCGGCAAACAAGGACACATTGCAGCTGTGTGTCTGGGCCGACGAAAGGTACAACCTCAGGAAGAACTGCGCCTGAAAGGTACCAGATTCCCCAGCCAGAATAGGGTAGGGTTTTGCGCTTCGCGAAGAAGCATCCTTCGGACAGGCACACACAAGCCCATTAAGAAAAAGCTGTCACTCAAGGTGAAGCTACAAGGGGTTCCATTATCTATGGAACTAGACACAGGGTCTGCCCTTTCAATCATCTCCTTGCATACATTTAGGAAGATTTGTTCCGGTAGTGGGACTCAGGCCAAGTTAAGGCCTTCTGACATTGTGTTAACAGATTTTCAAAATTCAAGAGTGTGTGTTAAGGGGGAGGCCACCCTTAACGTGCAATACAAGAGTTTTGAAGGTCCACTAGACTTATTAGTAGTAGGGGGTGAACGAACGAGTCTCATAGGACTCGATTGGTTTGAGGCCCTGGGAATACACGTCACAGGACTCAACAGTTTACAAACACTCGACCTACAGGAAGTCTGCAAAGAATTTGCAGATGTTTTCAGCCCACAGCTGGGCACATTCAAAGGACCCCCTGTGTCCTTAAAGCTAGACCCCACTGTCACTCCCATTAGAATTAAAGCAAGAAGGGTCCCTTTTGCTTTAAAGAGTAAAATTGACACTGAGTTAGATAAACTGATCCAACAGGGAATCCTAGAACCTGTTGATTCCAGTCCTTGGGAGACCCCCATTGTCACGCCTCTAAAGGCAAATGGGGACATTCGCATTTGTGCTGATTACAAATGCACTCTTAATAAGGCATTGCAGCAACATGCCTATCCTGTTCCTGTGGTCAGTCACATCCTGGCCTCCCTCAAGGGGGGGCGTGTTTTTGCAAAGCTTGACCTAGCTCAAGCATATCAACAGCTGCCTGTTGATGATGATGCTGCTATAGCTCAGACTATTGTGACCCATAGAGGGGCCTTTAAAGTAAAAAGGCTACAGTTTGGAGTGAATGTCGCTCCTGGGATTTTCCAAAGTGTAATGGAAAACACACTACGAGGTATACCAGGGGTTTGCCCCTACTTTGATGATGTCTTGATTGCAGGAGACTCCACACACATTCTAGCTGAACGGCTAAGGGCTGTTCTGTTAAGATTCAGGAAATCAGGCCTCAAGCTCAAAAAAGACAAATGCAAGATTGGGGTGCCTTCTACTGAATTTCTGGGGTTCAAAATTGATGCTGCTGGGATTCACCCTGCTGAATCCAAACTAACTGCTATTTTAGAAGCACCTAGGCCAAAATCCAAGGCCGAACTTCAGGCCTTCCTAGGTCTCCTGAATTTCTACAATTCTTTTCTTCCACATAAAGCTAGTGTAGCTGAGCCTCTTCACAGGCTACTAGACAAGCAAGCAGTGTGGCAGTGGTCACAGACGCATGAGGCTTGCTTTAACGAAGTCAAGGCCTTGCTCACTTCTAACAGTGTACTTGCACATTTCAACGAGTCCCTTCCTGTGTGCATCGTTTGTGATGCGTCCCCTTACGGGGTTGGAGCTGTCCTGAGCCACCTCAGGTCTGATGGAACTCAGGTTCCTGTTGCATATTATTCAAGAATATTGTCTTCTGCTGAGCGCAACTACGCTCAGATAGACAGGGAGGCTCTGGCTGTTGTTGCGGGAATTAAAAAAATTCCATGATTTTCTATATGGCAGGCATTTCACGGTCTTCACTGACCATAAGCCTCTGCTGGGACTGTTTACCACACGTAAGCAGACTCCCCAAATCATTTCCCCTAGAATGCTTAGGTGGTCTATTTTTTTGTCTGCATATGATTTTTCTTTACTCCACAAGCCTGGGAAAGAAATGGGCCATGCTGATGGCCTCAGTAGATTGCCTCTGCAAGTAGTAGAAGCTGACCCTGCGCCAGCTGTCAACATTCTATCAATCCAAGCCTTGCCCGAGCTCTCTCTTAGTGCCAGGGATGTTGCCGCTGAAACAGGTACAGATCACACACTTTCACGTGTCCGTTCCTGGGTTTTGTCTGGTTGGCCTGAGCACTGCCCTAGTCCTGAGTTTCAGAGTTTCTGGTCCAAAAGGAACGAGTTGTCCCTTTCTCAGGGTTGTCTGCTTTGGGGAAACAGAGTTGTCATTCCCACCTCAATGAGGACTAGGGTCTTGGAATCCCTCCACGAGGGTCATCCTGGCATTGTTCGTATGAAGGCTCTTGCACGCAGCTACTTGTGGTGGCCTGGTTTAGATAAAAATATTGAGGCTAAGGTGCATGCATGCCACCTGTGCCAACGATCTCGCCCAGAGATGCCCCAAGCTCCCGTGCACAGATGGGATGAAACACAGTCCCCATGGTCTAGGGCGCACATTGACTACGCTGGGCCCTTTCAGGGCCAGTTCTTCTTGGTCCTTGTTGACAGCCATTTGAAATGGCTTGAGGTTGTACCTGTCTCATCCACCACCACTGCAAAGACTATTCAGGTACTGAGGGGGATTTTTGCTGCACATGGGCTGCCAGATGTCATTGTGTCCGACAACGGCCCTCAATTCACTTCCTCCGAATTCCAAGCTTTCTTACAGGCAAACATGATTCGTCATGCCACGTCTGCACCTTTCCACCCGTCCACCAACGGTATGGCTGAACGTATGGTGCGCATCACAAAGGACGCCTTGAAAAGACTCACCTACGGGGACTGGCATCACAGGTTGGCTGACTTTCTCCTTTCTTATCGCACCACACCGTCCACTTCTACAGGGAGAAGTCCAGCTGAACTTCGTTGGGGGCATCAACTTACTACTAAACTTGACCGGTTGCATCCGGACAGATTGCCTTCATCTACCTCACACCCTGGGGCACCTAGAAAACTACTTGAGGGTGCCCTGGTCTGGACTCGTAATTACGGGCCTGGTCATACATGGGTCCCCGCTTCTGTTTCCAGGGTCACAGGTCCTCTATCCTACGAGGTAGCCTTGGAAACCGGTCGTGTCCTGCGCAGGCACATCGACCAACTCCGCCCTAGGCGGCAATTTCCAGCTGAGACTCCTGGGTCTTTTCCAGGGGGGGAGGGGGACCCTTTGGAGCAAAGGGAAGGGCACGAGCTGCTGCCCATCTCCACTGATGGAGCCACAAACGGCCCATCCCAGGGTTCCGCGAGAGCTCCGAACAAGAATTCTATGGGCCTACCCAACTACCAGGCATCCACGCCTACTCCAGCCAGGGAGTCACCCCGGGGGCATACTCACTTTCCACACACATCACACAGCACTCCAGTCATGGGGGATACCTGGGAGCATCCCAATAAATCATTCCCCGCAAGAGAGCTGGCACACAATCCCCAAAGTTGGCCTGACCTTACCCCAAATCCTACAGGGGGTCAAACATACAGGGAGGTGGTCGAGGAACCAAGTCCCGACTATAACACCTCTAGCCCAAATCAGGGAGTAACTGAGTTTTGGGAAGGTACAGAAACCCACACAAGCCCGGACACAGAACGGGGTTCAGGGAATGGACAGCCTCCTGACAGGTCTTGGACAGACCTAGGAGGTTCAACAGAGACGCCCAGCAGTGGCTATCACTTCAAGGGGCCCGAGGGTCTACAGCTAGGCAGGTCAACCAGGTCACAAAGTGACAGAAGCCCTGGCCTGACGAGCCCGGTGGGCGAGCAAGCAGGCCAGGCATTGGGGCACAGTCCTTGGAAGACACCAAGACAAAATAAGGAGAACAGGCTCACATCTCCCTCCAGTCAGGGAACTCCTGCTAGTAACCCAGAGCTGAGAAGGTCACAGAGAGCAAAGAAATCTCCTAAGTACCTAGAGGATTATATAACATTGCTGGCAAGGCAAAAGCCAGCAAACAGTGGGAGCACTGGGGAGAGGAACGCTGTATAGAATAAATGATTATATGTTGGTAGTAGTTTTAGCCCGGGGGAAAGGGGTGTTATGTCCCGAGCCTTGCAAACGGCTCGGGCGTTTGCAGGCAGTCCCGGGCAGGTGCAAAGCTGCCCGGGACCAGACAGGCTGTCGCCAGCGCCGTGCGCATGCGCGGGTGCTGGCGCGGGAAAAGTAACACATTTACCCGGGAGTTGTCTATATAAGAGGCTGCGAGCGTTTGGGCGCGACAGAAGCCATCTACTTGTAAGCTGAACGCAGAATAAAGAAAACTGAGAACTCCAACTGCTTCTCATGTCTGCTTTTCGCCAAGGACTCAACAGTCCTCTTGTCCACCATACCCTCCACGGTGCTTTGTATCAAGTTTCGAAGAAGGGGAATCAGGCAGGGAAGTAAAAGGAGACCTAACAAGATTACACCAAACATGAAAACTGCTTGCTTCCAGTTCCTAAAAATCCCGCCCAAAAATCCTCCTTCATCCAAGATCCCAGTCCATTTTTGTACAGGTACATGGACCAGCTTACGGAGTTCCTTAGTCAAATCTGCAACTACCTTTCCGGTTTCATCAATTTCCAAACAACAGTTGGTCAAATTAAATTTTCCACACACTCCTCCCTCCTTAGCAAGAAGATAATCCAAAGCCAAGCGATTTTGGTAAACAGCGGTGCGCAGCTTGTCCTGAGCAGTGGCAAGAACGGTTAAAGCGGCTGAAATGCGTCGGCTGCCTAACTCAAGCACAGCCTGCAAGCGAATAATGCGATTAAGCATATATATGGGGGTCCTATAACCCCAGGACCCATCCTCAGCCCAAGTGGCAGGATCGTAGTAGGCAATGATTCTTTCGGGTGGCCATTCATCGTCCTTCCAATTGCCCACCCGTATACCTGCATAGCCTTCCGAGGGCACATCCCTCTTTTTTCTACCCCAATTGTCATACACCGGGGCACCCAGGGTCTGTTTAGCAGTCAGGGGAAGGAGGAAAAAGGAAGGTTTGATCCACCCTAACACACAAGCCCCTGACCAGTCTGGAGGCAAGTACTCGTATGCAAAGGAACCGCATACCCAATACATGCCTTGGGGTGCTGTCCAATTGAGAGAAGACCTGTTGAGATAATTGAAAAAGGTATGATTTAATAGTGCAGGAGTGGACTCGTTGGTGGGGGACACCCACTGGCCTTCTTCCCATTGTCCACGGCAAAGAAGCGTACCAACAGGGATGGAGCCATTCCTGAAAAAGCAATTAGTTCCTATAACATTTGTAGTCAAGGTCCACACCGCAGGGTCTTTCAGGTTTCTTTTAAGTTAAATGTAGACAAAGAATCAGCCTTGGGGAGAGGGCTGGCTGAGTGCCCCCCCCCACTAGTTTCCCTGGTTCTGATTGTGACCGTTGGCAGATTGAGGAGGGGGATTTGTGCGATACTGGGAAGCCCAGTGATAGCCCTTTTTACAACGGGGGCACACAGTTTTTGGTCTACTTTGATTTGAATTTGATTGGTTTGCGCCGCCCCCAGGGGCACGACACTGCGCTCGAAAATGACCGGGCTTGCCACAGTTAAAACAGTTGTCATTTTTGGATGTCTCCCCTTTGATGTTTTGCAATGCCATCGCTAAGATTTCCATGTTGTGGACATTGGTGCCGACGATTCGACATGCTTGGATGTAATCTGCCAGTTCGGCATCAGGCTTGCTGAGAAGAGGCTGAATGACACGTCTGCAATCTTCATTGGCATTTTCATAAGCAAGTTTTTTAATAAGTTCTTTTTGTGCTATGGGATTCCGGATTTCTCTAAAAACTGCCTTTTGCAACTGATCAATGAAATCTCCATAGGACTGGCTGGACCCTTGATGAATTTTTGCAAACGACCCTGCGGCAGAAGAACCTGGGTCATCTATTTTTGAAAAAGCGTTTTGCGCTGCTAGACTAGAGTGAGCAAACGCAGAGTGTGACATGTTCTTTTGGATATTAGGAGAAGCATAGCGCCCTTCACCGATCAATTGTTCCAATTGCAAATTTCCCCCAATTCTTCTAACGATGGCTTCTGCTTCCCTCTTATACTCTGATTCCCATACCACAAACTGTGAGCTTGTCAAAACCATGCGACACAAATTTTTCCAATCGGATGGCAACATATAAAAGGAATTAGCCAAATTATTTATTAACCCTACGACATAAGAGTTTTGAATGCCATACGTATTAACAGCTTGTTTAATATCCCTAATCAACTTCATAGGGACTGGTTCGATGTATGGAGCCCCATTTGTGTCAAATTCTACTGGGTAGCACATTTCATATTCATCCAGTTCCAAATCGCCTGAGAGTTTAGTTCTGGCCAGTGCTTGAGCAATAGCGCCGGCAGGCGTTTCTGGTGTTTTCGGAGCGGTTTGAGCCGGGGCCGTGGCTTCAAGTTGTGCTACCGTTACAGATTCTATCTGGGGGGGGGTTTTGAGCGCCAAATTGATATGGCGGTGGGGGGTCTGGAGCCCCGACCATGGTATTCTTGTGTACTTTTAAATACTCCATGACAATCCGCCAAGTGATCAGTATTTTCGGCGGAGCCCTAGGGGACTCATGAAAATACATTCCTAATTTAATCCATACAGATTCTTTGAGTGACCCTTCTTCGGGGTAACTTGGGCATTGTTGATAAATATATTTTAGCAGACTGACCAGGTCTGACTTGGTGGGAACGGCCAGATTTTTCCCATTATTAATTTGGGTCTTGGTCAATTCCCTAAGTTCGTGGAGGTGCTTGACCTGAGGCTTAGAGAATTCTGCCCCCATACTCACGAGTTTGGGAGGGTGCTTCGTTCTGCGACGACCGGCCCTGAATTGCAGTAGGCGTCCCGCCGAGTGAAATATGAGGGTACCAAGAGATGTACTTGCGGGTCGAATCACGTCGGGGTCACCACCTGAGGGGATTCCACTGTTGCTATCCCCCCATGCGTGGGGCAGATCCCACGAATACGAAAGAAGGCTCCTGACACGGAGGTTTTCTTGGGGTGGAACTGCCCCGAACCGAAGTCCGGGAACTACTTTATTGATTACAGTATGCAAATAAGCATTGGTTACATGTGATACATTTGTGCCGTACATATAATTTCTTGCTGAGCCATGAGCTTCAAGCCACTCCCATTACTTAGTCTCAGAGCATGTCAAGAGTACATGTCATGTTTGACCTATATTGCCCACCTGGTGACACAAAACAAAACCATGTGGTTAGTGCCTTCTCGAGCTTAGTTCTGCATAACATCCTGTTTCACTGTCATGCGGTTTGCCATTTGTGTTACGAGCTAGCGAGCTTTGCCGCAGATGTTTCCTCAAGAAAGGACAAAGAAAGGGCAAGGATGGGGCGAGGAGGGGGCTGCAACACCAACACCTGTAGCACCAGATCTGCAGGGAGAATGCTTTAGAACAGGCTGGCGTTCCTGCTGTGCTCGCCTGGCGGGTTGTTTCCTTTGAACCTTCTCCATTGCAGCATCTCTTCCAGCATCCAGCGCGCTTGCTCGCGCGCTCCGGGCATCTGCCAGAAATGGATCAGCTCTCCTGGAAAGCCTTGTGCTTCTCGCTTTTCGATTACAAAACCGAAAAGTATGTCATTGCAAAGAACAAGAAAGTGGGCATTCTCTACCGGGTGGTCCAGCTCTCCATCCTGATCTACATCGTGGGGTGAGGATGTCGTCTCTTGTTATTTTATCAAAAGGCTCCTTCTGTCGGATTTGCAGCCTGGGGCTCAAGCAGAGAGCTGCCGTATGGGAAGGCAAGAAGGGAAGGTGGTGAAAATTGAGAGGAGGGGGGGTGTCTTTCTTCCATCTGAAAAAAGGGAGATTTTTGTCCAGGTCTCCATCCATCCATGCCTGGCTGGCTGGCTGCACTGGTCTGGGTGCAAAACCCTGTTTGGGAAGCTGGCGAATGCAATTCAGCTGTCCTGCTGAGCAGCTACTGACTTGGGATTGCTGGAGGCAGGTTTTTCCTGTTCCATTCAGGAGAAGATCAGCAGATCTGCATTTTGTGTGGCCCTGTGAATTCCATGGAGTCTTTCTTTTTTTTCTTTCTTTCTTTCTTTCTTTCTTTCTTTCTTTCTTTCTTTCTTTCTTTCTTTCTTTCTTTCTTTCTTTCCTTCCTTCCTTCCTTCCTTCCTTCCTTCTTTTTCTTTCTCTCTCTCTCTTTCTCCTTTCTTTCTTTCCTTCGTTCCTTTCCTCTCTCCTTCCTTCCTTCCTTCCTTCCTTTCTTTTCTTTCTTTCTCTACAGAGGTAGGCTAGAGTTTTCTAAATCGATGAGAATCTGATACAGAAGCCCTTCTACCATGATCACTGTGTCTTTTTTTAACACTTGAAAACTTACTTCCTTTTATAATGATTTTATTTTGTCTTTCTTAATCTGTTTCCTTGGATCTGTGATTCTGGAGATAAGATAGAAGATGAGAGAGGATGGATAGATGGATGGATAACTTCCTTCCTTCCTTCCTTCCTTCCTTCCTTCCTTCCTTCCTTCCTTCCTTCACTCCTTTCTTCCTTCCTTTCATTCTTCCCTTCCTTCCCTTCCTCCCTGCTTCCTTCCTTCCTCTTTCCTTCCCTCCTTCCTTCCTTTCTTCTTTTCTTCTTCTCTTCCTTCCCTCCCTTCTTCCTTCCTTCCTTCCTTCCTTCGTTCCTTCCTCTCCATTTCTTCCTTTTCTTTCTTTCCTGCCTCCCTCCCCTTTCCTTTCTTCTTTCCTACTTTTCTCCCTCCCTCCCTTTTCTCCTTCCTTCTTTCCTTCTTCCCCTCCTTCCCTCCCTCCCTGCTTCCTTCCTTTCTTCCCTCCTTCCCTCTCTTCTTCCTTCCTTCCTCCTTCCTTCCTCTCCATTTCTTCCTTTTCTTTCTTTCCTCCCTCCCTCCCTTTTCCTTTCTTCTTTCCTACTTTTCTCCCTCCCTCCTTCCCTCCCTCCCTTCCTCGCTCTGTTTCTACTCCTTCCTTCCTTCCTTTCTTCCTTTTCTTCCTTCCTGTGGCTCAGCGAGACAGGTATTAAATGAGTTTTGCCACCTTTCCTGCCCCAGTTGTTAAGTGAATCATGGCAGTTGTTGAGTTCATAACACCATTGTTAAGGGAGTCTGTCTTTCCCCCATGGACTTTGCTTGCCAGAAGGTCACAAAAGGGGATCACGTGAGCCCCCCCCCGGACGCTGTGACTGTCATAAATAGAAGTCAGTGGCCAAGCCTCTGGATTTTGATCCTGTGACCATGGGGAGGCTGCAATGGTCGTGTGAAAAACAGTCATAAGTAACCTTTTTCAGTGCCATTGTAACTTGGAACGGTCACTAAATGAACTGTTGTAAGTCGAGGACTCCCTGTAAGCTGTTTCCTGAGGATAGAGACAGTAGATGGGTGGAGAAGTAACTTGAGTTTGATGATGATGATGATGATGATGATGATGATAATAATAATAATAATAATAATAATAATAATAATAATAATAATTTGCTATTAGTCAATTGCAAAAGGCGGCCTTATTAGGAACTGCTTCCATCCTGCGACGATACCTGTAATACCATCAAACATCCACATCTGCCTATCCCAGGTCCTGGGTAAGGACTCGATAGGTAGACAAAATGCCAAATCCAGTCTGAACATCTGGCTGACTGTGCGATGATTGATAATAATAATAATAATAATAAAAAGTTGGAAGGGACCTTGGAATAATAATACCAAGCCTTAAGGACAAATGCATATAAAGTCAAAATTGAGAAGACAGCAACAGACAGTGAGTGCCGCCTATGGAAAGACGCTGAAGAAACAGTGGACCACCTGGTAAGCTCTTGCAAGAAGATCGCACAGACTGACTACAAGCAGCGACATGACAAAGTAGCAACAATGGTGCATTGAAAGATCTGCAAGAAATATCATTTGCTTATAAGCAAGGACTGGTGGGATCATAAAATAGAGAAAGTCATAGAAAATGTTAAAATTAAACTGCTCTGGGACTTCAGAATTCAAACAGACAAGCACCTGCAACGTAACACTCCAGACTTAACAATTGTCGATAAGAAAGACAAAAAAGTCTGGATAGTGGACGTGGCAGTGCCTGGAGACAGCAGAATAGACGAGAAAGAACTGGAGAAGATCACAAAATACAAAGACCTACTAATAGAAATAGAAAGACTGTGGCAAAAGCAAGCAAGGGTAGTACCAATAGTCATAGGCTCCTTGGGTGCAATCCCAAAACAACTGGAGCACCACTTGAACACAATTGGCATTGACAAATTCGCTATTAGTCAATTGCAAAAGGCGGCCTTACTAGGAACTGCTTCCATCCTGCGACGATATCTGTAATACCATCAAACATCCACGTCTGCCTATCCCAGGTCCTGGGTAAGGACTCGATAGGTAGACAAAATGCCAAATCCAGTCTGAACTTCTGGCTGACTGTGCGATGATCATCAATAATAATAATAATAATAATGATGATAATAATAATAGTAATAATAATAAAATAAATAAATAGAAGTTGGAAGAGACCTTGGAGGTCATCTAGTCTAACCCCCTGCTCAGGCAGGAAACCCCTATACCATTTCAGACAAAAAACGAATATTCAGGCTGACATCATCTATTACCTATGACTATTATCATATTTTTTTTCCTGGAAGGTATGAAAATGAAGGCATTTCTTCACCTGCAGGAACCCCTTCCAATATTTCCTGGGTGAGAAATTCCTCCCGTATATACTGAATAAAGAATAATTTTAACGAGCCTTGATTATCGGTTTGGAGGTCCTGCATTTGATTCCACCGTGACGGGTGGGTCCTTGACGTACGACCTCAATTGGAGCCCAAAATTTCCACCGCTAAGCGGGACAGGCGCTAAGCGAGGTTTGCCCCATTTGACGACCTTTCTCGCCACCGTTGTTAAGTGAATCCCCACCGTTGTTAAGTGAGTTGCCCAATTGTTCAACAAATTTTTCTTCCTCTGTTGATTT
Source organism: Crotalus adamanteus (assembly GCA_039797435.1). Lineage (NCBI taxonomy): Eukaryota > Metazoa > Chordata > Lepidosauria > Squamata > Viperidae > Crotalus > Crotalus adamanteus. The sequence goes on along the minus strand of CM077918.1, from coordinate 355,569,832 downwards.
AGCTTGTCGGAAGGTTGCAGAAGGGGATCGCACGATCCCGGGACACTGCGACCGTCATAAATACCAGCATCGGACTTTTAATCCCGTGATCCCGAGGAGACTGCAACGGTCGTAAATGTGAAAAACAGTCGTCCCTTTTTTTCAGCGCCGTTGTAACTTGGAACGGTCACTAAACGAACGGTTGCAAGTTGTGTAAATTATGGATTCTGCACTGGCAACTTTCAAGGCCCAGAATTCCCCAACCAGCATTTCCTCTGAAAAGTTGCTGAGGGTTGAGGAAACGCTGTTCTAACTAAGGCAGTGGTTCTCAACCTTTTTAATGCCGCGACCCCCAACCGGTCGTAAGTCGAGGACTACTCAACCGGTCGTAAGTCGAGGACTACTCAACTGGTGCAGCACCGTTTGCAGAATGGGACTTTTGGCGGGCTCAGCAGGGCAGAGACAGCCTGGACAATTCCTATTGGCTTTTGAAAGCCAATCGAATTAGACTCTATTCCAGAGAGTCTATTCTATTGGCTTTCAAAAGCCAATAGAATAAAAGGGAGTAGCACAGCTAAGGAAAAGGGGGAAAAAATGGCGGACTGCGTTGTTTGGCGACCCCCGTGAAATGGTCGTTCGACCCCAAATGGGGTCCCAACCCACAGGTTGAGAACCACTGAACTAAGGCAAAACTTGGTAATCGGAAGACGTCGCTCTTATTGTGCAAATTGATTGTCTCTCCATCACGCCAGCTGCATTTTATTACAGCCTCTCCAGGGTTTTGTGTGGTTGTTTGCTTTCCATCAGCTCCTCTGATTTTTTGCCTTTAACTGTTTGGATCAAAAGCCAGAGTGATGCAACGGAGTGCCAAATTTTTCCAGGACCGTCGTAGCTTTGAACGGTCACTAAACGAATGGCTGCAAGCCGAGGGCTCCCTGTACTTCCATTTTTTAATTCTTGCAAGGAGTCTTCAGCAGCCTCGGACAATATCATCATCATCATCATCATCATTATTATCATCATCAAGTTGGAAGGGACCTTGGAGGTCATATAGTGCAGTGGATCTCAACCTTTCTAATGCCGTGACCCCATAATACAGTTCCCCATGTTGTGGTGACCCCCAAGTGGGTGTGGCCACCAATAAGAGGGAGTAGGACAGCTAGGGAAAAGGGGAAAAAAATGGCGGACAGCGTGGTTTGGCGACCCCTGTGAAATGGTCATTCGACCCCAAATGGGGTCCCGACCCACAGGTTGAGAACCACTGATCTAGTCCAACCCCCTGCTCAGGCAGGAAAAATCCTGTGTCATTTTGGACAAATGGCTGTCCAGTCTCTTCTTAAAAACTTCCAGTGTTGGAGCATTCACTGCTCCTGGAGGCAGGTTGTTCCACTGGTTAATTGTTCTCACTGTCAGGAAGTTTCTCCTTAGTTCCAGGTTGCTTCTCTCCTTGATGAGTTTCCATCTGTTGCTTCTTGTCCTATCTTTGGGTGCTTTGGAAAATAGCTTGACTGCCTCTTCTTTGTGGCAGCCCCTGAGATATTGGAACACTGCTATCCTGTCCCCCCTCATACTTCTCTTCATTAAACTAGACATACCCAATTCCAGCAACTGTTCCTTATATGTTTTAGCCTCCAGTCCCCTAATCATCTTTGTCGCTCTTCTCTGCACTCTTTCTAGAGTCTCAACATCTTTTTTACATCGCGGTGACCAAAACTGGATGCAGTATTCCAAGTGTGACCTTACCAAGGCCTTGTAAAGTGTGATTAACACTTCCCGTGATCTTGATTCTCTCCCTCTGTTAATGCAGCCTAGCACTCTGTTGGCTTTTTTGGCAGCTGCAGCACACGGCTGGCTCATATTTAGGTGATTGTCTACTAGGACTCCGAGGTCCCTCTCACAGTTACTACTATTGAGCAAGGTACCCCCTACGCTATACCTGTTCATTTGGTTTTTCTTGCCTAAATGTAGAACCTTGCTTTTTTCACCATTGAATTTCATTTTGTTAGTTAGTGCCCAGTGTTCAAGTCTGTCCAGATCCTTCTGTATCCTAAGCCTGTCTTCTGGAGTGTTGGCTATTCCTGCCAGCTTGGTGTCGTCTGCAAATTTGATGAGTTCCCCATCTATCCCCTCATCCAGATCGTTGATGAAGATGTTGAAGAGCCCTGGGCCCAGAACAGAGCCCTGGGGCACCCCACTACACACTTCCCTCCATGCAGATGCGGTTCCATTGAGGACCAAGTACGCTCTATTTCTGCTAAAATACAACAATATGCAAAATTCGTATTTTCCTTTGGCTAAATCTCATCCTTCGCTTCGTTAGATGGCTGCCTTACATGTTTCTTTTTATTAGGACAATACAGGTGGTCCTCGACTTACGACCACAATCGGGCCCCAAATTTCCACTGCTAAGCGAGACGGTGGTTAAATGTGTTTTGCCCCATTTAGCGACCGTTCTCGCCCCCGTTATTAAGTGAATCACTGCAGTTGTTAAATCAGGAACACGGTTGTTAAGTGAATCTGGCTTCCCGCCCATTGACTTTGCTTGTCAGAAGTCACAAAAAGAGATCACGTGACCTCAGGACCCTGCGACCGTCATTAGTGTGAGTCATGTGCCAGGGGTCTGCCTTTTGACCATGGGAATGTGCCAGGCGGTCGTTAAGTGTGAAAAGTGGTCCTACGTCTCTTTTTTCAGTGCTGTTGTAACTTCGAACGGTCAGTGAATGGACTGTCGTAAGTCGGGGACTGGCTGTAAACCCTACAATGAATCTGAGTGGCAGTAATTCTTCGTCCCTCACCTGGTCTACACGGAAGGGACGAAGAACAGATCCTAACGAGCTTTGGGTTAAGCAGCTCCAGAGAAGAGGGTCGCCTCCCCGTTGATGGGTCTCTTCCACCAATGAGCAGATCTTCCATTGGGAAGGTCTTCTGAGAAGGAATCACAGAATGTGAGGCCTTCAAGGACCCTGTGAGACTGGACAGCCCTTTGTCTGAAAGGGTACAGGGGTTTCCTGCCTGAGCAGGGGGTTGGGCTAGATGACCTCCAAGGTCCCTTCCAACTTATTGTTGTTGTTTTTGTCGTCTAGTCCAACCCCCTGTCCAGGGCTGGGATATACACTTCCAACGTCCCTGAAAAGATGGCCATCCTGACTTACGTACTTTTTTTTCTTTCTTTCTTTTTTCTTTCTTTCTTTTTCTTTCTTTTTTCCTTCCTTCCTTTTTTCCCTCCTTTCTTTCTTTCTTTCTTTCTTTCTTTCTTTCTTTCTTTCTTTCTTTCTTTCTTTCTCTTTCTTCTTCCTTCCTTCTCTCTCTCTCTCCCTACCTCCCTTTCTTTCTTTTCCATTCTCTTTCTCTCCCTCCCTTTCTTTTTTCTCTCTCTCCATCTCTCCCTCCCTCCCTTTCTTTTTTCTTTCTTTCCTTCCTTCCTACCTTTCTTCCTTCTCCCTACATCCCTTCTTTCTTTCTTTCTTTCTTTCTTTCTTTCTTTCTTTCTTTCTTTCTTTCTTTCTTTCTTTCTTCTCTTTCCTTCCTTCCTTCTCTCCCTCCCTCCCTTTCTTTCTCTTTCTTTCTTTCCCTCCCTCCCTCCTTTTCTTTCTTTTCTCTCTCCATCTCTCCCTCCCTGCTTCTTTCTTTTCCTTCCTTTCTTCCTTCCTTTCTTTCTTTCTTTCTTTCTTTCTTTCTTTCTTTCTTTCTTTCTTTCTTTCTTTCTTTCTTCTCTTTCCTTCCTTCTCCCTCTCCCTCCCTTTCTTTCTTTCTATTTCTTTCTTTCTCTCCCTCCCTCTCTTTCTTTCTTTTCTCTCTCTCCATCTCTCCCTCCCTCCCTCCCTCTCTCTCTCTCTCTCTCTCTCTCTCTCTCTCTCTCTTTCTCTCTCTCTTTCCCAACAGAATTCTTCCCACAGTGTACTAATCTCTATTGAAACACATCCAAAGGAGAAACCACCAGCTTCTCATGAACGCTTCTGAAGATCAACCATCAATCACTGGAAAATCTGGTTAAACGAGCTCTAAATAGCATTCACACAAACATAAACAACCTTTTTTTTATAAAAATTGCTTAACCTTTTGTCTCTGGCCTCTCCAGGTGGGTCTTCATAGCCAAGAAAGGGTACCAGGAAGTGGACACCTCCATCCAGAGTTCGGTGATCACCAAGGTGAAGGGGGTGGCCTTCACCAACACCTCGGAGATGGGCAAGAGGATTTGGGACGTGGTGGACTACGTCATGCCCCCACAGGTAGTGGGGCTCACTGCCCATGCTCCACATCGGCTTCACAAGTTTTGTTTCGAGAAGTTGGGAGTGGAAGCCCACCCCTCTTAAAGCATGCTGGCTGGGGGATTCTGGGAGTGGAAGCCCTCCCCTCTTAAAGCAGGCTGGCTGGGGGATTCTGGGAGTGGAAGCCCTCCCCTCTTAAAGCAGGCTGACTGGGGATTCTGGGAGTGGAAGCCCACCCTTCTTAAAGCATGCTGGCTGGGGATTCTGGGAGTGGAAGCCCACCCCTCTTAAAGCAGGCTGGCTGGGGGATTCTGGGAGTGGAAGCCCACCCTTCTTAAAGCAGGCTGGCTGGGGGATTCTGGGAGTGGAAGCCCTCCCCTCTTAAAGCATGCTGGCTGGGGGATTCTGGATGTGGAAGCCTACCCCTCTTAAAGCAGACTGGCTGGGGGATTCTGGGAGTGGAAGCCCTCCCCTCTTAAAGCAGGCTGGCTGGGGGATTCTGGGAGTGGAAGCCCTCCCCTCTTAAAGCAGGCTGGCTGGGGGATTCTGGGAGTGGAAGCCCTCCCCTCTTAGAGCAGGCTGGCTGGGGGATTCTGGGAGTGGAAGCCCTCCCCTCTTAAAGCAGGCTGGCTGGGGGATTCTGGGAGTGGAAGCCCTCCCCTCTTAAAGCAGGCTGGCTGGGGGATTCTGGGAGTGGAAGCCCTCCCCTCTTAGAGCAGGCTGGCTGGGGGATTCTGGGAGTGGAAGCCCACCCCTCTTAAAGCAGGCTGGCTGGGGGATTCTGGGAGTGGAAGCCCTCCCCTCTTAAAGCAGGCTGGCTGGGGGATTCTGGGAGTGGAAGCCCTCCCCTCTTAAAGCAGGCTGGCTGGGGGATTCTGGGAGTGGAAGCCCTCCCCTCTTAGAGCAGGCTGGCTGGGGGATTCTGGGAGTGGAAGCCCTCCCCTCTTAAAGCAGGCTGGCTGGGGGATTCTGGGAGTGGAAGCCCTCCCCTCTTAAAGCAGGCTGGCTGGGGGATTCTGGGAGTGGAAGCCCTCCCCTCTTAGAGCAGGCTGGCTGGGGGATTCTGGGAGTGGAAGCCCACCCCTCTTAAAGCAGGCTGGCTGGGGGATTCTGGGAGTGGAAGCCCTCCCCTCTTAAAGCAGGCTGGCTGGGGGATTCTGGGAGTGGAAGCCCAGCCCTCTTAAAGCAGGCTGGCTGGGGGATTCTGGGAGTGGAGCCCACCCCTCTTAAAGCAGGCTGGCTGGGGGATTCTGGGAGTGGAAGCCCAGCCCTCTTAAAGCAGGCTGGCTGGGGGATTCTGGGAGTGGAAGCCCTCCCCTCTTAAAGCAGGCTGGCTGGGGAATTCTGGGAGTGGAAGTCCACCCTTCTTAAAGCAGGCTGGCTGGGGGATTCTGGGAGTGGAAGCCCACCCCACTTAAAGCAGGTTCCTTAATGTTGGGTCCGGACCTCCCCCTGGTTTACCCCCTCTGCAGTTGCTCCAAATTTCCCCAAACCAACTGGGCCTAGAAGACTTTAGACCCCATCATCCCCCACCAGTAATTCAATATGGAGAAGGGGGTCAGTGGCCCAGTCTTCAGTGCCCCAGCCTTGCGTGGCATCCCAAGGGGAGAAGTTAAAACAGTTTAAGTCCAGGGTGTGAGGGGGTCTGTAGCTATTTTCACAGCCCCTTTTTCAGGCCCGTGCAGTATACATCCCCTCTGCGGAAGGCAGGCTGGTTGCAATGTTTTTTTTTTCCACAGTCCTGACTGTCCGTCAAAGTCTGTGCCTGTCCTGGTCAGTTGCTGTGCCCAACCGGACAGTGACCGGTGCAAACAACAGGCACCTTCGTTCCTCTGTAGAACCTGTTCCCCCATTTAAAAAAAGGATTTAGAAACAGCCCTGCAGGTTAGTCCTCGACTTAGAGCTACCCGATCGGGACTGGAATGTCCGTCCTAAGTTCTCGCAGTCATAAGTTCAAGTCAAGGACGCGGTGGCGCGGCCCTTTTGTGCAACAGTTGTTTTAAGGGAATCCCAACTGGTTAAGTGGACACCGTGGTCAGACATGCGATCCAATGCTTCTGAATGGACAGGGGTTTGGGTGTGTTTTTTTTTGGTCAGAATGGTTGCAAACTGCAATGCCACATCGTAAAACACCGCAATGGGTTGTAAGTGCGAAGTGGTTGAGGAGCACCCAAATTGCAATCCTGTGTGTGAGGACAGACTGTTTTCAGCAGTGTTGAAACTTTGCATGATCACTAAACGAATGGTCGTAAGTTGAGGACCACTGTAATGGCCCTCCTCCCTCCCTCCCTTCCTTCCTCCTCCCTCCTTTGTTGCTTCCTTCCTTCCCTCTCTCCCGCCCTCCTTCCCTCTTGCCTCCCTCCCTCCTTCCCTCTCTCCTTCCTTCCTTGCTTCCTTCCTTCCTTCTCTCCTTCCTTCCCTCCCTCCTTCCCTTTCTTCCTCCCTCCCTCCTTCCTTCCCTCTCTTTCTTTCCTTCCTCCTCCCTCCCTCCTTCCTTCCTTCCCCCTTCCTTCCTTCCTTCCCTCCTTTCCTCCCTCCTTCCTTCCTTCCCTCCCTCCTTCCCTCTCTCCCCCTTCCTTCCTTCCTTCCTTCCTTCCTTCCTTCCTTCCTTCCTTCCTTCCTTCCTTCTTTCCTTTCCTTTCTTTTCCTTTCCTTTCCTTTCCTTTCCTTTCCTTCCTCCCTTCCTCTTTTTCTCACAAAATTCTCAAACTTTTTCTTTTTTTAATTCCTTCCCTTTCCTTAGGGTGAAAGCGTTTTCTTCGTAATGACCAATTTGATCATCACCCCCAACCAGCAGCAAGACACCTGCGCTGAGGTAGGATGAGACTGAAATTGGCCCAGGTGACGAGCATGCAAAGAATGTGTGCAAGCAGAAGGACTCAGCGTGCAAGCAGTTAGGAGGGTACACCCAAAGAGACTCTGATATTCGGGTAACAAAGGTTCAAACAAGAAAGACGTCAATGTGGAATATATTACTAGAATAACAAGAATAACAGAGGTGGGAGGGACCTTGGAGGTCATCTAGTCCAACCCCCTGCTCAGGGAGGAAATCCTATACCATTTCAGACAAATGGCTGTCCAGTCTCTTCTTTAAAACTTTCAGCGTTGGAGCATTCACTACTTCTGGAGGCAGGTTGTTCCACTGGTTAATAGTCCTCACTGTTAGTAAATTCCTCCTTAATTCCAGATTGCTTCTCTCCTTGGTTAGTTTCCATTCGTTGCTTCTTGTCCTGCCTTCAGGCGCTTTGGAGAATAGCTTGACTCCCTCTTCTTTGGGGCAGCCCCTGAGATACTGGAAGACTGCTATCATGTCCCCCCTCGTCCTTCTCTTCGTTAAACTAGACATACCCAATTCCTACAACCGTTCCTTATGTTTTAGCCTCCAATCCTCTGATCATCTTTGCTGCTCTTCTCTGCACTCTTTCTCTCTAGTGTCTTAATATCTTTTTATTTACCATCTAGCCTTAATAACGAGTTCTAGTCCAAATAAATAAACAAAGCTTAGTCTGAAGTTAACATCTCTGTGCCTATACCCGAAGTCCTGCCCCTTTAATACCAAAGATACAGTGTAAACTTGATTGCAATAGAATAAAATGGCTAGTTTCCCTGATAGGAAAACCTCTCCAGCAGATTTTTGCGCTTGCAAAGTGATTTGTGGCCAGGAAAAGCTGTGGTATATGGGAACTGTAATCTAGCCAACTTGGAGGAAGGCAAACCTAATCAAAGTGAATCGAATTTTAAAGATCAAGGGGGTGGGGGAGCTTATAAGCAACTATATCAGGGGTCTTCCAACTTGGCCCTTTTATGAGGTGTGGACTTCAACTCCCAGTATTCCTCAGCCAGGCACACTGGCTGAGGAATTCTGGGAGTTGAAGTCCACAAGTCACAGAGGGGGCCATAGTTCCATCATGCTGGCTGAGGAATTCTGGGAGTTGAAGTCCACAAGTCATAAAAGGGCCAAGTTGGAAGACCCCTGAACTACATTGCCATTGCACAGAAATAAAGAGAATACAAATCAGATTTAGCATGTGTTTTTTTGCACATTAATCTTTAGCACTGGTTTACAGAAATTATCCTGTTTTATTAAACACAAAGAACACTTTTTGAAAGTCCCTGTAGTCTAGTGGGGAGGGCAGCAGGAGTGGAAGATCTGAGTTCAAATCTTCCCTCAGCCACAGAAACTCTCTGGAAGACTCGGGGTTCAGTCCCTTCATCTCAACTCAACCTACCCTGCGAGGTAGTTGTAAGAGAAACTTGGAGAAAAGAGACTACAGGCCCTCCTCATTTAGTGACCTTTGCAGTTACGAGGGGGATCAAAAAGCCTCTTCGCGACCAATCCTCATATTTACGACCTTCCCAGCTCTGTAAAGCAAAGGAAAGCTGAAGGCAGTTTCGCTTAGCAACTAGTTCATTTAATGACTTAGCTACTCCCAACTGTGCTTGCTAAACGAGGATGATCTAAAAAATAACCCGACTTCTTGAAGGAAAGGCAATATATAGATCTAATCATAGTGAATAAAATAATGCTGTAATTAAAAATGCAAACCTCATTTTGCAAATGGTTGCAGATAGCTGATGCCATGCAAACTACTGACAAATTGAATGCAATAAAACTTTGATTCAATGGCTTTAACATTTAGCAGGTTAAAGAGAATAGAACAGGGGTCTTCAGACTTGGACCTTTTATGGTTTGTGGACTTCAACTCCCAGAATTCCTCAGCCAGCGTGCCTGGGAGTTGAAGTCCACGAGTCATCAAAGGGCCACGTTTGAAGATCCCTGGTCTGGATCTAAGCCCACAGTTTCATCAAAATGGCCGACTGAGGAATTCTGGGAGTTGAAGTCCACGAGTCATCAAAGGGCCACGTTTGAAGACCCCTGGACTGGATCTAAGCCCGCGGTTTCATCAAAATGGCCGACTGAGGAATTCTGGGAGTTGAAGTCCATGGGCCAAAAATGGGTCAAGTTTGAAGACCCTGGGCTAAAGTTTCTCTTACATTATTGCAGAAAAGGCAGTGAGTTTGATGGGGGGGAGAAACCATTATATGATTGTATTGTTCTTGGCTGCTGGGTACAAATATGTATTGGTGTTTTGCCTTTGGTCAAGGCCATTTAGAAGGTCCAATCAATTCGATTTGATGCCAGGAAGCTATAAAGAATACATTGTTCATCTCTGGGAGATCTGGAGCTGGGAATTGCTCTTTACTATAAATAATCACAAGAGGGAAAGCAAAGGATGATTAAGTGGAGGCTTAAAATGTTTCAGGATCATTTTTTCCCCCCTCCTTTGGAATTTATTTATTTATATTTCCTCTTATCTTAACAGCCCATCTCTCTCAGAATCAGAATTGCAAATAGTGGACAGGGAGTCCTCAGCTTACAACCACAAATGGAGTCCTACATTTCTCTTGCTAAGCAAGACAGTCATTAAGGGGTTGTTAAAGATCAGATCCCGCCTCCTGCTCTTTTCATCCGACTCCTTCCTCCTTTCCTATCTTTTAGCGATTTTGTATTTTATATCTTTATAGTTTTCTAGCATTCTATTTATATAGTTTTATTTTTAAATACTGTAAGTTGGCCAGGGTTACCCTGTGGTATGATGGGTGGTCAATAAATGAGAGAGAGAGAGAGAGAGATTTGATAGACATAGATGATAGATAGATAGATAGATAGATAGATAGATAGATAGATAGATAGATAGATAGATAGATTAGATAGATAGATAGACATAGATAGATGATAGGTAAGATATTTGATAGACAGATAGATATTTGATAGACATAGATATTACATAGATATTTGATATAGACATAGATATATATTAGATAGATAGATAGATGATAGATAGGTAGATAGATATTTGATAGACAGATATTTGATATAGACAGATATATATTAGATAGATAGATAGATGATAGATAGGTAGATAGATATTTGATAGACAGATATTTGATAGACAGATATTTGATATAGACATAGATATTTGATAGATAGACATAGATATATATTTGATAGACAGATAGATATTTGATAGACATAGATAGATGATAGGTAGATATTTGATAGATAGACATAGATAGATAAATAGATGATAGATAGATAGATAGATAGATAGATAGATAGATAGATAGATAGATAGATAGATAGATAGATGTAGAGAGGTAGTGGGAGGGAGGGAGGGAGGGAGGGAGGGAGGGAGGGAGGGAGGGAGGAGAGAGAGAGAGAGAGAGAGAGAGAGAGAGAGAGAGAGAGTTTTATTTGCCTCAGTTATGACTCAGGGACACCGCGACCGTCATAAATACATGCCAGTTGCCACCTGCCCGAATTTTGATCCCATGATCAGGGGATGCTGCAACGGTCATAAGTGTAAAAAACAAATTTTTGTAAGTTGAGGACTGCCTGTATTGCATGCCCCTTCTAGCTAGATAAGATGCTCCTTTTTTAAAGAATTGTGCAATCCAGGGCTCAGGAGGGACTCTGGAGGTCCTCTAGTCCATCCTCTGCCCAAACCATCATAGACAAATTCCGGTGGACATCAACCCCCAGAATTTCCTCACTGGGAATCCCAACATTAACCCACTGGGGGAATTGAAGTCCACATCTTCAAATGGCCAAGCTTTAGAAACCCTGAACCAAACAAGTCAAGTTTCTTTAGTGGTTCTTCATGAGAAGGCGGCAACATCAGGGCCAGGCTGATATCCCATCCTCCCCTGTGGATCTTGATTAGCTTAAGTATGATCCTGGAATGATTCCAGTTGACTTCCAGCCTTGAGTTCGACCTTTGAAAAGAGGATTTTGTCCTTTCATTTCATTTTAATGTATGCCGATTAGTATACATTTAAAGTGACAATAAATTTAATATTCCATTCCATTCCATTCCATTTTTATTCTATTCTATTCTGTTTTCTATATTTTATTCTATATTCTATATTCTATTCCATTCTATTAATATTAATTCTATTCTATTCTATTTTCTATTCTATTCCATTAATATTAATATTAATATTAATTCTATTCTATTCCATTCCATTTTTTATTCTATTTTCTATTCTATATTCTATTCTATATTCTATTCTATTCCATTCTATTAATATTAATTCCATTCTATTCTATTCTATTCTATATTCTATTCCATTCCATTAATATTAATATCTATTCTGTTCTGTTCTATTCTATTCTATTCTATTCTATTCCATTCTATTCTATTCTATTCTACTCTATTCTATTCTATTCTATTCTTTTCCATTCCACTCCTATAACTAAATCTATACCTATACCTATTCCATTCCACTCCACTCCACTCTACTCCTATTCCTATTCCTATTCTATTATTCTATTCTATTATCTATTATTCTATTCTTATTTCTATTCCTATTCTATTGTCTCCTCTAGAGCCCCAGTATTCCAGATGCCGTGTGTTACCGTGACAAAGACTGTCCTCAAGGGGAAGCAGTGATATCCGGCAATGGTATAATTGCTATTAATATTATTTCAGACAGATAGGATCTGGAATTTTTATCTCTTCACTGAGTCCTTCCCAAGGACGTAGGCTAGGCAGATGTTCTTGTTGCATAATATTATCGCTCTTGCTCCAGAATTATTCCAAGTCAATCTGCGCTTTTGCACTTGACTGATGGCAATTTATTATAATGGGGACGTTTCATTGCACAGTCAGCCAGTTATTCAGACTGGGTTTGGCATTTGTATCCACTTATCAAGTCCTTCCCAGGGACCCGGGATAGGCAGATGTTCTGGTTTAATAATATTACAGGTCTCTTCGCAGAATTTAATCTAATCCAGGCCAAGCTGCCTTTTGCAATTGACTGGTGGTAATTTATTCTTATGATGAGAGCTCATTGCACAGTCAGCCAGATGTTCAGACTGGATATGGCTGTTTTGTCCACATATCGAGTCCTCCCCAAGGATCTGGGGTAGGCAGATGTGTATGTTTAAAGGTCTCATCACAGGATGGAAGCTGTTCCAGGCAGTTGCCTTCCGTAATTGACGGTGAATTTGTGAATGCCGGTGGTGCTCACCCAGTCAGCCAGATGTTTAAGACTGCAGTTTAAGAACTATCGAGTTCTTCCCAAGCACCTGGGATAGGCAGATGTCGTTGTTTAATAATACTAAAGATTTCGTGGAAGGATGTCAACTGTTCCGAGCAAAGCTGCCTTCCGCAACTGATTGACAGGGATTTTGTCAATGCCGACGGTATTCAAGGGACACTCCAGATGTTTTGGGATTGCACCCAACTCATTTATTCATGATTAAAACTATCTTTGCTTTCTTTTCTCACAGTCCTTCCCCTCCCATTTCCAGGTCTCTGCATTTTGTGATTTTTTCCCTTTTTTTATTATTGTTGTCCTTCCTTATGGAATTACAGGCAGTCCTCAATTTACAACAGCACATTTAGTGACCGTTCAAAGTTACGACGGCACTGAAAAAAGGGATTTACGACCGTTTTTTGCACTTACGGCCGTTGCAGTTTCCCCATCAAAATTCAGAGGCAACTGACTCGTATTTATGATGATTCCAATATCTTGGGGTCCCACGATCCCCTTTTGTGACTGAAGTCAGTGGGGAAGCCAGATCCACTTAACAACCACATTACTAACTTCAACAACTGCAATGATTCCATTAACAATTGCGGCAAGACAGGTCATAAAACGGGGCAAAATTCACTCAGCGATATAATTTTTGGGCTCAATCGTGTTTGTAAGATTTTTTTATTTTTTATAATTTTTTTTATTTTTCCAAACTCTCCCCCATACATAGACCGTGATATTTATCAGATGTTAACATACATTCTTTTTACATTCATGTATATAAGGTACTTTTAATAAAATGAAAGAAATACGTACACCTGACTTTTAGTGTTGCTCGCCCATTTCCCCTTTCACTGTATCCACACTCCTTCTTCTCTACCTTCCTTCTCCCTTTCTTCTCTTCCCTACTTCCCTCTTCTTCCTCTCCTCTTCTCTTTCCTTCACCATTCTCCTCCCCTTTCTCCCCACTTCTCCTCTTCTTCTCCAACCTTCCTACTTCCTTCTCCCCTCCTTTACTCTTTTCTCTCTCCTCTCCTTTCTTCCCTCTCATCCCTCTTCAGATACCATTCAGGGGTAATGTCCGAGCAACTCCTCTCTCCAAATTCCCCTATCTGTATTATGTACAATAAGATTAATTTTCTCTTACATTACTACTTCTGTTTATCTAACCTTCTCGGTATATACTTCTATAAATATTTATACAACCTCCAGTTATTCAATACTGTGTCGCCTGGGTCTCCCTCCTTATCCGCCCCTTCTTCTTCCATCTAAATTGATGTTAACTATCTTTTAACCGTATTCTCTTTTCAGCCAATTGTAAAAAGTTCCCCAGATTTCATAGTAGTCTGAATCGTGTTTGTAAGTTAAGGACGACCTGTCCTCTGTCACCAACTGCATTCAGTCACTGCAGCTTAGATGTGCAGGATTAAAACACCCAAAGGAAGCAATGCCACTTCATGCCGAGTACGGAGGATAAAGCCTCTGTAACAAGATTAAGAACTCCAGAGAAATCTCCACTAAAAAAAATCAAACCGCGCCTCTCAATAACGTAATGAATTGAAAGCAATCACTGCAAACACCAGCAACAAAGTGTGTGAAATCCCTCTTATAGCTCTTAATTCCCTAGAATAATTAGTCACCCCCCCCATTTTGCTCATTATAGAGGATTAAGGGGGCTAATTGTTGTCAGATGGCATTTTTTTTCCCAAATAAGGATTTTTTTTCCTTGTTTTCGCAAATGGGAAAGTTTAGCTGACTTTGCAAAGGTGGGAAGAAGAGAAGGGTGCCAGGTGATCAACAAAAGACCTAAAAAAAAACCATAGAAAAATAACATTAAAAAAACCCCTAACTGTTCCCTGGATGGATTTGAAGGCGCTTTAAAATGGTTTTTTTAAAAGGATATTTTTGGCCCTTCGCTAGCTGTTTTATTTCCTAAACTTGACACGTTTTTCCCAAGTTCCCAAAAGAGCTGTTCCTCTTCCCCCTTCCCCCAAATGTCTTCCAAGCTGTTCCCTCTTCTTAATAAACAACAACAACAACAACAACCTTGGTAAGGACTCGACAGGTAGACAAAATGCCAAATCCAATCTGAACATCTGGCTGACTGTGCGATGATCCATAATAATAATAATAAAGTTGGAAGGGACCTTGGAGGTCATCTAGTCCAACCCCCTACTCAGGTAGGAAAAACCCTATACCATTTCAGACAAATGGCTGTCCAGTCTCTTCTTAAAAACTTCCAGTGTTGGAGCGTTCACCGCTTCTGGAGGCAGGTTGTTCCACTGGTTAATTGTTCTCACTGTCAGGAAGTTTCTCCTTAGTTCCAGGTTGCTTCTCTCCTTGATGGGTTTCCATCCGTTGCTTCTTGTCCTGCCTTCAGGCGCTATGGAGAATAGGATAGGATGGGATAGAGTAACAGTTGGAAGGGACCTTGGAGGTCATTTAGTCCAACCCCCTGCTCAGGCAGGAAACCCTACACCATTTCGGACAAATGACTGTCCAATCTCTTCTTAAAAACTTCCAGTGTTGGAGCATTCACTGCTTCTGGAGGCAGGTTGTTCCACTGGTTAATTGTTCTTCTAACTGTCAGGAAATTCCTCCTTAGTTCCAGGTTGCTTCTCTCTTTGGTTAATTTCCATCCGTTGCTTCTTGTCCTGCCTTCAGGTACTTTGGAGAACAGCTTGACTCCCTCTTCTTTGGGGTAGCCCCTGAGATACTGGAACATTGCTATCATGTTCCCCCTCGTCGTTCTCTTCATTAAACTAGACAGACCCAATTCCAGCAACCGTTCTTTGTATGTTTTAGCCTCCAGTCCCCTGATCCTCTTTGTTGCTCTTCTCTGCATTCTTTCTAGAGTCTCAACATCTTTTTTACATCTTTATGCTACTAAAACTCTCATATCTGTTTGACGGTTTGTAACCTTTAACCGGACGAAACGGTGCATCACAAGGGCAACGATTTTTGAACCCAGGTACCTCAAAGGAGTTAACTTACAGAATGCATCCCAAATGCAGAAGCTGAGAGTCCTGTGGAATTAAATTTGGCATAATTTTGTAAGGTCCCAGTCCCTAACTTGAACTTGAGACACCATGTCAATCAGTGTTTCTCAACCTTGACAATTTTAAGGCATGTGGACTTCAACTCCCAGAATTCCACAGCCAGCAATGCTGGCTGTGGAATTCTGGGAGTTGAAGTCCACATGCCTTAAAATTGTCAAGGTTGAGAAACACTCATTTCTAATCCGATAACCAAAGCGGAGGGAGACTTCTTGATCAAGCAGCACTTTATTTGATCAAATTAAGCAGCTGGGTGGCCAACAACCTGGAACGCTGGCAGAGTCACGTCCAGAAGTGCCACACCTTAGAAAACTGGTAGCATTGCTTTATAAACTTCGTTAGCCCATGAAAATCAGACAAACAGAGCCATTACATCATAAGGAAGACATCAATCATTCCTGTACACTCCCTTATTCTCTCCTTTAGTACATCCCATCCATGTACATGTTTCCCACGCTTGCCGGAAATTTGCCCCTGATGCAAACGCTGATTGCAAAAAGCAAGAAAGCGACAGTTAGACTAAACAATTTCCCTTTGTTCCAGAACACTTCAATTTAATAAAAGGCTTCCTGACCTAGAAATGATCATTAAGCATTTTATGATATAATAGGATCGTAAAACATCAAAACGAACAAGCAGAGATGATATTTGTGCAGGGTACAAGTTGGGAGGCAAAGAAATTTACATAAACAAAAAAAACAATAAATAAATTACTGCTTTCAGTAGCATCCACCATCACATAGGGGTAGTCCTCAACGTACGGCCACAATTGAGCCCAGAATTTATGTTGCTAAGTGAGACATTTGTTAAGTGGGTTTTTGCCCCATTTTACGACTTTCCTTGCCAAATTTTGTTAAGTGGATCACTGCAGTTGTTCAATGAGTGACATCTGGCTTCTTCTCCATTGACTCTGCTTATCAGAGGGTTTCAAAAGGGGATCACATGATCCCTGCGACTGTCATAAATACAAGTCAATTTCCAAGCCCCTGAATTTGGATCACATGACCACGGGGACACTGCAACGGTTTTAATGGTAAAAAATTGTCATAAGTACCTTTTTTCAGTACTATTGTAACTTCAAACAGTCACTAAACAACTAGTGTAAATTGAGGACTAGTGGCATATAATAATAATAATGATGATGATGATGACAAAAAAGTCTGGATAGTGGACGTGGCAGTGCCTGGAGACAGCAGAATAGATGAGAAAGAACTGGAGAAGATAACAAAATACAAAGACCTACAAATAGAAATAGAAAGACTGTGGCAAAAGCAAGCAAGGGTAGTACCAATAGTAATAGGCTCCTTGGGTGCAATCCCAAAACAGCTGGAGCACCACTTGGACACCATCATCAGCATTGACAAATTCGCTATTAGTCAATTGCAAAAGGCGGCCTTACTAGGAACTGCTTCCATCCTGAGACGATATCTGTAATACCATCAAACATCCACATCTGTCTATCCCAGGTCCTGGGTAAGGACTCGATAAGTAGACAAAATGCCAAATCCATTCTGAACATCTGGCTGACTGTGCGATGATCCATAATAATAATACACAGCTGGAATAGTGGACTGGACTCAAGCAGAACTAAAAGCAATGGATAGGAAGACCAGAAAAACAATGACAATGAATCATGCCCTTCCTCCACGCAGTGACATTGACAGACTTTATCTACCAAGGCAAATAGGTGGGCGTGGAATGCTACAAGTACATCAGATGGTTGAAGAAGAAAAAATGGCTTTGGAAGAATATCTGAAGGACAGTGATGAAGATGCACTGAAATTAGTAAAGTTGGAAGGGACCTTGGCGGTCATCTAGTCCAACCCCCTGCTCAGGCACGAAACCCTTTACCTATACCATTTCAGACAAATGGCTGTCCAGTCTCTTCTTGAAAACTTCCAGTGTTGGAGCATTCACAGCTTCTGGAGGCAGGTTGTTCCACTGGTTAATTGTTCTAACTATCAGGAAGTTTCTCCTTAGTTCTAGGTTGCTTCTCTCCTTGATTAATAATAATAACAACAACAACAATAATAATAAAAGCTGGAAGGTACCTTGGAGGTCATCTAGTCCAACCCCCTGCTCAGGCAGGAAACCCTATACCATTTCAGATAAATGGCTGTCCAGTCTCTTCTTAAAAACTTCAGTGTTGGAGCATTCACAGCTTCTGGAGGCAGGTTGTTCCCCTGGTTAATTTTTCTCACTGTCAGGAAGTTTCTCCTTAGTTCTAAGTTGCTTCTCTCCTTGATTAGTGAAGGTGGGGGGGGGGGGTCAAAAAAGTCCAAATGGAGTTTGCTGTGGTGCGGTTGCAACTGCATCCATTTGTTGCATGTACTGTGTTCAGTTGTGACCACCATTTTGTCTTTTTTTTTTTGACACATCCACCACCATGGCTTCCATTATCCCTCTTCCTGAGCCCACCTGAAAATTATTTCAGGGATTCACAAGATTATAGTCTGGCTGGCATTTTTATGATCATTTTGGGTTAGAAATTCTGTTTATATATATATAGCACCACAGACCAAACAAAGTGTACAATCACCATGTGCTTTACTGCTTAACTCCTTTAACTATAACTGGGGGTAGGCAACCTTGGCTCTTTTATGACTCGTGGACTTCAACTCCCAGAATTCCTGAGCCATTTATGACTCGTGGACTTCAACTCCCAGTGCTGGCTCAGGAATTCTGGGAGTTAAACTCCAAAAGTCATAAAAGAGCCAAGGTTGCCTACCCCCATAGATCCAAACTTGCCATCTATTGGCTGAATACTATTGTAATTGTTGCACAAAAATACATTCCACCATTTTGTTTCCTCCAACAGGTATCAAGACTGGACACTGTATAAAAATTGGGAACAATATCAGCGGGACGTGCGAAATCCTAGCTTGGTGTCCAGTGGAGAAGAAAGACGGAACAAAGTTAGTTCCAAAAAAACCCCAAAACAGCTTTTCCATAGAAGCTGAGGGCTTGAATGCTAGAATTGGGAGGGTCGCAGCCCACAGACTGGGGGACCCCTGGTCTAAGGGATGTAACTAAAATCCCATTTGATTCTACTCAAGTATTAAGTAATTCAGTTAACCAATCTCTTTTCTTTATTTTTAAGGTCAGCTGTTCTGGCCGATGCTGAGAATTTCACCATTTACATCAAGAACACCATCCGTTTCCCCAAGTTTAATTTTTCCAAGTAAGTTTTTCCTTCCTTCCTTCCTTCCTTCTTTCTTTCTTTCTTTCTTTCTTTCTTTCTTTCTTTCTTTCTTTCTTTCTTTCTTTCTTTCTTTCTTTCTTTCTTTCTTTCTTTCTTTCTTTCCTTCCTTCCTTCCTTCCTTCCTTCCTTCCTTCCTTCCTTCCTTCCTTCTTCCTTTCTCTTTCTTTCTTCCTTCCCTTTCTTCCTTCCTTTCTCTTTCTTTCTTTCTCTTTCTTTCTTTCTTTCTTTCTTTCTTTCCTTTTTCTTACTTTCTCTTTCTTTCTTTCCTTCCTTCTTCCTCTTTCTTTCTTTCTTTCTTTCTTTCTTTCTTTCTTTCTTTCTTTCTTTCTTTCTTTCTTTCAAATAATATTTTATTGATTTTTCTCTTTATTACATTTCATTAGTGCTTAGTAAACGTCTTGTCTGGATTCATTTCTTATATTTAGTAATACAAGTTAAATTCTTACTCTCTGTCCTGTTTTTTCCAGCCGTTGATAAAATAAGTTCTATGTTTGAAAATATTCTGTATCAGGGGCTGCCATGGGGGCTTTCTTTCTTTCTTTCTTTCTTTCTTTCTTTCTTTCTTTCTTTCTTTCTTTCTTTCTTTCTTTCTTTCTTTCTTTCTTTCTTTCCCTTTTAGTTGTTTTTGACACCCTTATAGGAAATGTTCTGCCTGTAGGAACAAGTTGCCAAATTTTTGGACAAATCACTTTGGGAGGAAAAAACAAACCAACCAGAAAAACTTTCTGTGGCTCTGCGGATCAAAATTTATGAGAGAGGGGAAATAAGGAAAGGAAAGGAACAATGGCAGCTTTTCCAGGATGCTGCATTTATGTGCTGATGCAAGATTGAAATTCTAAATGACAGGGTTGCATGGTTTATCTTATTTTTTAAAATTAAATTTAGAAAGCCCCATCAGCTCCCTAAGATTCTGGGCAGCATTAAAACGATAGAATTAAAATGATAAAACCAACAATACCTATGAAAAAAGAACAATCTGCCCGCCAGAACAAGCATTCCTATTTAATGGATAAAGTCCGATGCAAGTAATTCTCGACTTATTGGGCCCAAAAATTCTGTTGCTAAGCAAGACAGTTGTTAAATGAGTTTTGCGATATTCATTGCCAGAGTTGTTAAGGGAATGACTGCAGTTGCTTAGTAATGGGGCTGTTAAGTCAATCTGGCATCCCCATTGACTTTGATGGTCATAAGGTCTCAAAAGTAATAATAATAATAAAAAAGTTGGAAGGTACCTTGGAGATCATCTAGTCCAACCCCCTGCTCAGGCAGGAAACCCTGTACTATTTCAGACAAATGGCTGCCCAGTCTCTTCTTAAAGACTTCCAGTGTTAGAGCATTCACAGCTTTTGCAGGCAGGTTGTTAATAATAATACTACTACTACTAATAATAATAATAATCCCCCAGTGAGGCACTACCTTGACGTGGTTGTGGGGCTTGTGTACTCTGAGGAAGATGAGAGCTATGCCAGAGGTTCAACCATACTGGACAGGTCTCATCAGAGGAGTCAGACAAAGAGTGTCTCTCCCATAAAAAATATGGTGAGACGTAAATTTCAGAATGCCATACCGGCTTGGACGTCGCCCGGGTTAACAAGGTCCGCGCTAGATATTGGAGTTCCTGGATATCTGGTGAAAAATGGGTTACAGGACTCAGGACTCTTGGCTGAGCAACCAGGGCCAGCAGCTGCAGAACTACTGGAAGAAAAGGTGTTTACCCGTCGCAGATACACAGTGATGGAAAACAAAGAAATAATGATCTGTTACTACAGATCAAGTCCAACAAGACGAGGATATCTAAAACGAATGCACCAATTCTGGAAAGAACAACATCCAGAATCAGAAATAACAGAACAGAGACTAGCAGATCAACGCCGATTTATAACACGAAATAAAGTATTTACAGAAACAGAATTGGACGAACTGCAAAGGTTTACCCAGGGCAAAGAAATCAAAGCCTTACAGGAAGTAATTCAGAATGTAGAGGCAAACCAGGGGGAGTTGGCAGTGAAAGAATCCAGTAGAGATATACAACTGTTCTCATTTGGAAACCAGGCACCTCTTCCTCAGGAAGAACAAAACCCTCTAACTAAAGAAATAAAAGAATTGAAACAAAGAATAATTGAGCATCTAGAACAGCACAAAAACAACAGAATAAGGCTGCCTGCATTGAAGCTTGTTCCAAAGAAACAGCTAGCACAAGCATTAAAAGATGCAAATACTGCAATAGCAAGTATAAGCACCAATTCACTGCAAGAAACAAACCAACTAATGTACAGCACAGCTGCAGTTATAACAGAATACCTGGGATGTAAAATCAACAAAAAAGAAAAACAAACAAACAGTGCACCACAAAAATGGAAGGTTAGACTAGAAAATAAGATCAGCAAGTTAAAATCACATGCAAACAAGCTAGAACAGATGAAAGAAAAGAAGCTGAAGAACAAGAAGACCAAAGAATACCTAATCAAGAAATACCACTTAGAAACAAGGAAGATCAAGGAAGCACTGGAAATAATAAAGCAACAAATAACAGCTATAGCCAGGAAAATCAGTAGATATGAAGCTCGAATTGCAAACTATAGGCAGAACCTCCAATTTCAATCCAATCAGAAACGTTTCTACCAATCCATCAATGGAGAAACTGCAAGGAATCAGTCAGTACCTGACAAGGAAGAAACAGTGCAATTCTGAAAGCAGATGTGGGATAACCCAAAGAAATACAACAAGGATGCAGCTTGGTTAAAAGAGGTGGATACAAATAAAACAGAAGTTGAAATGAAAGAACTAGTAATAACAACAAAAATGGTAGAAAAAAGAGCAAAGAAAATCAAAAATTGGTCAGCACCAGGTGAAGATGAACTGCATGGGTTTTGGTTGAAACATCTAACTGTTATACACCCACTCATTGCCAAGCAATTCAACAATATACTACAAGGAGGAGAAATTGAAAAGTGGCTAACAACTGGGAAAACCTACCTAATAATGAAAAATCCAGCAAAAGGGGCAACACCAGGTAACTACAGGCCAATTACCTGCTTACCAACAACCTTCAAATTACTAACTGGTGTGGTAGCTGATGCAGTACAACAGCATCTAGTTGAAAACAATCTCTTTCCACCTGAGCAGAAAGGAAACCGCCCCAATAGCAGAGGAACAAAAGATCAACTCCTAATAGACAAAATGATCTTGGAAAACTGCAAGAGAAGGAAGACCAACCTGAATGTGGCATGAATTGACTACAAAAAGGCATTTGACTCTCTGCCACATGATTGGATAATCAAGTGCCTAGAAATAACAGGAGTAAGTAGAAACATCAGAAAATTTGTGCAAAGATCGATGGCACAATGGAAGACACAGTTCCAGATCAATGGTGAGAGGCTGGGAGAGGTTAATATCAAGAGAGGAATATTTCAAGGAGATTCATTATCACCATTACTATTTGTTATTGCACTGTTTCCTCTGTCAACAATACTGAATAACTCAGGACATGGTTATCAAACATCAAAAACATCTGCTAGACTATCCCACCTCCTTTACATGGATGATCTGAAGCTGTATGGAAAAACATCATCTGAAATAGAATCGCTGCTCAACACTGTCCGTATATATAGCCAAGATATTGTAATGGAGTTTGGCTTGGACAAATGTGCCACACTTACTATCAAACAAGGAAAAGTAGTGAAAACTGAAGGAATCAAAATGCCCCACGAAAATAACATTAAGAGTCTGGATGAGGAAGAGTACTACAAATACTTGGTCCTGCGACGATATCTGTAATACCATCAAACATCCACATCTGCCTATCCCAGGTCCTGGGTAAGGACTCGATAGGTAGACAAAATGCCAAATCCAGTCTGAACATCTGGCTGACTGTGCGATGATTGATATAATAATAATAATAATAATGTTGGAAGGGACTTTGGAGGTCATCTAGTCCAACCCCCTGCTCAGGCAGGAAACCCTATACCCTTTCGGACAAATGGCTGTCCAGTCTCTTCTTAAAAACTTCCAGTGTTGGAGCATTCACTGCTTCTGGAGACAGGTGGTTCCACTGGTTAATTGTTCTCACTGTCAGGAAGTTTCTCCTTAGTTCTAGGTGATCACATGATCCTGGGATGCTGCAACTGTCATAAATACCTGCCAGTTGTGAAGCATCCTAAGTTTGATCCCATGATCGTGGGGCTGATGCAACGGCCTTAAGTGTGAAAAACGGTCATAAGGAAGAGGACGACGGTGGGGGTTCTTAATGCTCTCTGTGCTTGGTTGTTTCCTTACAGACATTTCATGACCTGACTAGGTAATGTCATCAGTGTTAACAGAGAGTAGGGTTTGCGGACAGGAGGAGGAGGAGGAGGAGGAGGAGGAGGAGGAGGACTGTGGGGTCCTTGGTCCCCTCTGAGCTTGGTGGTTTTCTTGCAGACATTTCATGACCCAACTAGGGAACATCATCAGTGCTAGAAGGGAGTGGGGTTTGTGGTGTAAAGGAGGAGGAGGAGGAGAAGGACTGTGGGGTCCTTGGTCCCCTCTGAGCTTGGTTCTTTGCAGACATTTCATTATCCAACTTGGTAAGCGTTGGTCATTGTTTTCAGCACCCTCATATCTTCAAATGGTTGCTAAATGAATGTTCATTAAGCGAGGATTATTCTACCCAATTACAATGCCGAGACGGCTTGTGTTGCTGGTGGGCGCTGCGTTTTTGAAAACTGCAGTGTTATGGTTCCGGCTAATGAAACATTTCAAAGAACTTCCAGGCATTATTTTCTTAAAAGTCTTTTATTGTTACAAAATGTCGGCACAGGCACAACGGAGGGATGCTAGGATCTAAGTTCTCTTCCTCTGAGCAGTTAAATTATCAGCATGTTCCCTCCCTAAATTAGCCCGTCATATCTCACATTATCCAATTAGTGTGAAGGTCAAAGGTTTCCTTCCTCTCTCTTTCCCCGGCTTTACCCCCAACCCCCCCCGTTCTGCTCTGTATTAACCCCATAATTACCAGACAATTCTGCATATTGTCAAAAGCAAGAATATACAATATTTGCAGCGTTGACACCCAGGTTCCTGACCTTCTCACTTCCCTGTCTTTCTGATGTAGAACCAATGTCCTGGACACCAAAAACAACGCCTATCTGAAGACGTGCCGCTATGGAGCAGACCAGCCCTATTGCCCCATCTTCTCATTGGGGAAACTGGTCAGCTGGGCCGGGAGCAGCTTTCACGAGATGGCGTCAGAGGTATGAAAACAAACGTAGGCTGCGCCTTCCTTTAGCTGGTGGTTTGTCATAAAGTGATCTTTATGACAAAGTCACCCAGCTGGCTTTCATGCTTAAGTTGGAACTGGAACTCACCGTCTCCTGGTGATTGGCCCAAAGTCACCTAATTGGCTATTGTGCCAAAGGTGGGACTAGAACTCACCGTCTCCTGGTGATTGGCCCCAAGTCACCCAACTGGCTTACATGCTTAAGTTGGAACTAGAACTCACCATCTCCTGGTGATTGAGCCCAGTCACCCAGTTGGCTTTCATGCCTAAGTTGGAACTAGAACTCACCGTCTCCTGGTGATTGAGCCCAGTCACCCAGCCGGCTTTCATGCCTATGTTGGAACTAGAACTCCCCGTCTCCTGGTGATTGGCCCAAAGTCACCCAGGCAAGTTTCATGTCTAAGTTGGAACTAGAACTCACCGTCTCCTGGTGATTGGCCCAAAGTCACCCAACCGGCTTTCATGCCTAAGTTGGAACTAGAACTCACTGTCTCCTAGTGATTGGCCCCAAGTCATCCAGGCAAGTTCCATGCCTAAGTTGGAACTAGAACTCACCGTCTCCTGGTGATTGAACTCAGTCACCCAGCCAGCTTTCATGCCTAAGTTGGAACTAGAACTCACTGTCTCCTGGTAATTGAGCCCAGACACCCAGCCGGCTTTCATGCCTAAGTTGGAACTAGAACTCACCGTCTCCTGGTGATTGAGCCCAGACACCCAGCCGGCTTTCATGCCTAAGTTGGAACTAGAACTCACCGTCTCCTGGTGATTGAGCCCAGTCACCCAGCCGGCTTTCATGCCTAAGTTGGAACTAGAACTCACTGTCTCCTGGTGATTGGCCCAAAGTCACCCAGGCAAGTTTCATGTCTAAGTTGGAACTAGAACTCACCGTCTCCTGGTGATTGACCCAAAGTCACTCAACCGGTTTTCATGCCTAAATGTGATATAAATCAGTCAGGTGTCCACAGGATGCTGCAAACAGCCAAAAATGTGGCTGTAGGGCAGTGGTTCTCAACCTTTCTAATGCCGTGACCCCATAATACAGTTCCCCATGTTGTGGTGACCCCCAAGTGGGTGTGGCCACCAATAAGAGGAAGTAGGACAGCTAGGGAAAAGGAAACAAAATGGTGGACAGCGTGGTTTGGCGACCCCCATGAAATGGTCGTTCGACCCCAAATGGGGTCCCGACCCACAGGTTGAGAACCACTGCTGTAGGGGGTATGAATGGCCTATGGGGGGGGTCCATTCTAACATTGAATTATTATGCAGTCAGTCATAAGTCAAGGACTACCTGAATTTAGGACAGGCCGTGGACCCATCACGCCAACTCTGGTGGATCTCCCAAGGTTTTTGAGGGGAAACAGCTTCCTGTTCTTCTGCCAAAACGGAAGAAAACCTTTTTCTGTTTTTTTTTTTTTTCTTTTCATCCAGGGCGGTGTGATTGGAATCCAGATTGAATGGGATTGCAACTTGGATAAAAAGCCATCCGAATGCAACCCTCGCTATTCTTTCAGTCGCCTAGATAACAAATTTGCAGAGAAGTCGGTCTCCTCTGGATACAACTTCAGGTAACGGAGACGGAGGCGGCGTTTGGCTGGACAGTCACTTAGACAGGAGCCAGCCGTGTGCTGCAGGTGCCAAAAAAGCCAACACAGTGCTGGGCTGCATTAACAGAGGGAGAGAATCAAGATCAGGTGAAGTGTTAATACTACTTTACAAGGCCTTGGTAAGGCCACACTGGGAATCCTGCACCCAGTTTTGGTCACCATGATGTAAAAAAAAAAATGTTGAGACTCTAGAAAGAGTGCAGAGAAGAGCAACAAAGATGATCAGGGGACTGGAGGCTAAAACATATAAGGAACGGTTGCTGGAATTGGGGATGTCTAGTTTAACAAAGGGAAGGATGAGGGGGGACAGGATAGCAGCCTTCCAGTATCTCAGGGGCTGCCCCAAAGAAGAGGGAGTCAAGCTATCCTCCAAAGCGCCTGAAGGCAGGACAAGAAGCAACGGATGGAGAAACTCATCAAGGAGAGAAGCAACCTGGAACTAAGGAGGAACTTCCTGACAGTGAGAACAATTAACCAGTGGAACAGCCTGCCTCCAGAAGCTGTGAATGCTCCAACCCTGGAAGTTTTTAAGAAGAGACTGGACAGCCATTTGTCCGAAATGGTGTAGAGTTTCCTACCTGAGCAGGGGTTGGACTAGATGACCTCCAAGATCCCTTCCAACTTTATTATTATTATTATTATTAATATTATTATTAATATTAATATTATTAATATTATTATTATTATTAGATTCAGCCAGAGTTTCATTCCATACAGCATTAACATTGCGAACTCTCAAGCTTTCTCCTTCCACTATATAATCAAGATGGACAATATTTAATATTTATTTCTACGTATATGTAGGGATGTGGGTCTATACATATGTTGTTCATAGTATGTTTAGGTGTGTGTCATGTATGTGTTTCACTTTTCGCGGAAAAAAAAAGATCTTGCAAAGTTATAATTGATTGATTGAACTTTTTAGTCCCACCGTCTACCATTACCACTGCAGTCATGCCCACCCAATGGACCATGCCCACCCAATGGCCACGCCCACCCAGCACCCGACGATACATAAGTGGGTTTTCAGTTGCAGTTTGGGCACTCGGTCTCTAAAAGGTTTGCCATCACTGGTATAGTGTTTGCTGCCTGAGCAGGGGGTTGGACTAGATGACCTCCAAGGTCCCTTCCAACTTTTTAATTATTATTATTATTATTATTATTATTATTACTACTATTATTATTGCCCTGCCACTTCGGCACTTTCAATCTTTCTGAAATTGCTTCAATGGCCAAATCGGGATGAATTGACCCAGGTCAGTGCTGGGAAACTGCCAGCCAGGCTGGAAGGAAGAGTCAAGCGAGGGCCTAGTTTGGAATCCTTGCACAACTGCAAGAGTCATAAGCCTGAGCTACCCCAATATCCACGAAGCCCGGCCTATCTGGTCATTCCCAGGGGATATGCAGGGGCGATAGATAATAAAATTAATGACTTCCATTACAGGTCTTCTTTAATTTTGTGACCCCCCCAATTGACCCCCAAACTTTCCATTGCTAAGTGAGTGAGTTTTGCCCCATTTTACAACTTTCCTGCCACGACTGTTAAGCAAATCACTACAGTTGTTCAGTTAGTAATACGGTTGTTAAGTGGATCCAGTTTTCCCATCTCAAAAGGGGATTACGTGACCCAGGGACGTTGCAACTGTCATAAACACGAGTCAGTTGCCAAGCGGCTGGCTTTTGATCACGTGACCCTGGGGGGAAGGCTGCCATGGTTGTAAAAGTGTGAAAAACAGCCCCTTTTTTCACTGCCGTTGTAACCGTCCCTACATTATAAGTTGAGGATTATCTGTAATCAGACAGTAAATTGTCTGAAATGGCATAGGGTTTCCTGCCTGAGCAGGGGGTTGGACTAAATGACCTCCAAGGTCCCTTCCAACTTGTTTATTTTTATTTATTATTATTATTATTATTAATTATTATTATTAATAAGAATAATCATCTGTCAATGAAGCCTAAGGGGGAAAAAAGAGATTTCTCTTCTACTTGGAAAAATAAATCACACGAGATTTTATGATTTTTTTTATTGTTGTTGTTCAGATTTGCCAAGTATTACCGGAGCGTGGCTGATATCGATTTCCGAATGCTGATCAAAGCCTATGGGATCCGCTTTGATATCATGGTGAATGGCAAGGTGAGATGGGGCAGACGGTGACGAAAAACATAGATTTGCGATAGTGGCAAATATCTGCAGCCCAGGTGTCGAAGGAGGGTGGAGGTTCGTTCTCTGAGCTTGGGGGTTGGTTTCCGAACGTTTCATTACCAGGCTGAGTAACATCTTCAGAAAGAGTGTAGGGCAGGGGTAGGCAGCCTCAGCTCCTTTATGACTCGTGGACTTCAACTCCCAGAATTCCTGAGCCAGCCATGCTGAGGGGAAAGGGAGAGATTTCCATGCTGAGCCATGCTGGCTCAGGAATTCTGGGAGTTGAAGTCCATAAGTCATGAAGGGGGCCATAGTTCCCCCATGCAGGCTCAGGAATTCTGGGAGTTGAAGTCCACGAGTCATGAAGGGGGCCATAGTTCCCCCATGCTGGCTCAGGAATTCTGGGAGTTGAAGTCCATGAGTCATAAAAGAGCCGAGATTGCCTACCCCTGATATAGGGGGTGACAGTGTCGGCGTTCTTCTGCTTATAAGGGCCTTGTGTGGTCAGTGGGTCTTGTGAATGGGGAGGTTACATTAGGTGAGGGTCTTGTGATGGGTCAGGTGAGGGTCAGGTCAGGTGAGGATCTTCTGATGGGTCTTGTGATGGATCGGCTAAGGGTCACGTCAGGTGAGAGTGACTGGGAGGTGAAGGAATGAATGAAAGAATAGAATAGGAATAGAATTTGAAATTAGAATAGAATAGAATTTGAAATTAGATTAGAATAGAATAGAATAGAATAGAATAGAATAGAATAGAGAGGGACCTTGGAGGTCTTCTAGTCCAGCCCCCTGCTCAAGGAGGAGAACCTATACCATCTCAGACAAGTGATTGTCTAGCCTCTTCTTAAAAACTTCCAGTGTTGGAGCATTCACAGCTTCTGGAGGCAGGTTGTTCCACTGGTTAATTGTCCTCACTGTCACGAAGTTTCCCCTTAATTCCAGGTTGCTTCTCTCCTTGATCAGTTTCCAACCATTGTTTCTCGTCCTTCCCTCTGGTGCTTTGTAGAATAATGTGACCCCCTCTTCCTTGTGGCAGCCCCTCAAATACTGGAACGCTGCTATCATCTCCCCTATTTCTTCTTTTCTTTAGACTAGCCAGACCCAAGTCCCGCAGCCCTTCTTCGTATGTTTTAGTCTCCAGGCCTTGGATCATTTTAGTAGCTCTTCTCTGAACTTTTTCCAAACTCTCAACATCTTTTTTGTGATACGGTGACCAAAATTGGCTGCAGTATTCCAGGTTTGGCCTCACTAGGGTTTTATAAAGCGGTACTAATACTTCACATGATCTTGATTCTATGCCTCTGTTTATACAACCCAGGATTGTATTAGCTTTTTTGGCTGCTGCTGCACACGGCTGGCTCACGGTCAAGTGATCGTCCACTAGGACTCCGAGGTCCCTCTCACAGTGGCTGTTTTTGAGCCAGGTCTCACCCAATCTGTACTTGCGCCTTTGGTTTTTCCTGCCTAAATGTAAAGCTTTGCTTTTCTCCACATGGAAACTCATTTTGTTGGACAGGGCCCATGGTTCCAGTTTGTCAAGATCTTTTTGATTCCTGAGCTTGTCTTCTGGGGTGTTGGCTACTCCTGCCAGTTGGGTGTCATCTGCAAATTTGATGAGTTCCCCTTCAATTCCTTCATGTTAATCATATATGTAAATACTGAACAGTACTGGGCCTAGGACGGAACCTTGTAGTAATCCACTGCTTACTTCCCTCCATGTGGATGTAGGGCTGTTGAGGACTACTCATTGACTATGGTTGGCCAGCCAGCTCCAGATCCATCGGGTGGTGACGTTGTCTATCCTACCTTTTCCTAGCTTAGCGAGGAGTAAGTTGTGGTCTACTTTGTGGAAGGAAGGAAGGAAAGAAGGAAGGAAGAAAGGAAGGGAGGGAGGGAGGGAGGGAGGAAGGAAGGAAGGAAGGAAGGAAGGAAGGAAGGAAGGAAGGAAGGAAGGAAGGAAGGAAGGAAGGACAAACAATAGATGGAAACTCATCAAGGAGACAAGCAACCTAGAACTAAGGAGAAACATCCTGACAGTGAGAACAATTAACCAGTGGAACAACCTGCCTCCAGAAGCTGTGAATGCTCCAACACTGGAAGTTTTTAAGAAGAGACTGGACAGCCATTTGTCTGGAATGGTGTAGGGTTTCCTGCCTGAGCAGGGGGTTGGACTAGATGACCTCCAATCCCTTCCAACTCTTATTATTCTCTGTTCTCGGTAACAGAGTCATATTGGGGGAAACTGTCTAAGCCAATGTTTCTCAACCTTAAGTTGCGTGGACTTCAACTCCCAGAATTCCCCAGCCAGGAGCCTGCTGAGGAATTCTGGGAGTTGACATCCATGCAGCTTAATGTGCCCAAGGTTGGTGTAAGCAATACAGGTAGTCCTTCACTTAGAACATATTAGTGATCGTTCAAAGCTACAACGGCACTGGAAAAAAGTGACAAATGACCGTTTTTCACACTTACGACCGTCGCAGCGTCTCCGTGGTCGCGCGATCAAAATTTTGTCGCTTGGCAACTGACTCATTGTTATGACACGGTCGCGTCTCGGGAGGGTCACGTGATCCCCATTTGCAACCTCCTGACAAACAAAGTCAATGAGAGAAGCCAGATTCACTTAAGAACTGTGTGACTGACTTAACTACTGCAGTGATTCGTTGTTGTCTTTTTTAAGTTGGAAGGGATCTTGAGAGGTCACCTAGTCCAACCCCCTGCTCAGGCAGGAAACCCTATAGCATTTTGGACAAATGGCTGTCCAGTCTCTTCTTAAAAACCTCCAGTATGGCAGCATTCACAGCTGCTGGAGGCAGGTTGTTCCACTGGTTAATTGTTCTAACTGTCAGGAAGTTTCTCCTTAGTTCCAGGTTGCTTCTCTCCTTGATGAGTTTCCATCCGTTGCTTCTTCTCCTGCCTTCAGGTGCTTTGGAGAATAGCTTGACTCCCTCTTCTTTAGGGCAGCCCCTGAGATACTGGAAGGCTGCTATCGTGTCCCCCCTCATCCTTCTCTTCGTTAAACTAGACATTCCCAATTCCAGCAACCGTTCCTTATATATTTTAGCCTCCAGTCCCCTAATCATCTTTGTTGCTCTTCTTTGTACTCTTTCTAGAGTCTCAGCATCTTTTTTACATCGTGGTGACCAAAACTGGACGCCATATTCCAAGTGTGGCCTTACCAAGGCCTTGTAAGATAGATAAGATAACCGTTATTGTCATTTTTTTTTTACTGTGGGCACAACGGCACACATCAAAAATGAAATTTAGTTGTCCGCTCTCAAAGTGAAACACATACATGATGCACACCTAAACATACTATGAACAACATATGTATAGACCCACATCCGGTATTAATACTTCACTTCGCTTACAAGTCGTAAAGTGGGGCAAAGCTGCCTTAACAACAACTCAGTCGCAGAAATTTGGGGCTGAGTCATGGTTATGAGTTGCAGGCACAAACTTTAAAATCCGCGCACACCTCCACCAGATTCACGTTTTCTCCCTTTCCTTTCAGGCGGGAAAATTCAACATCATCCCGACGGTGATCAACGTGGGATCCAGTCTGGCGCTAATGGGAGTGGTAGGTCACTCATTCGGGATGGAAGCAAGCAATTGCTGGATTAAAGGCAATCTTCGACTTACAATTAGAGATGGGAAGGCCTGGAACAAAAAATTGGAAAAAATTTTTTTTGGGGGGGGGGGGGGAAACTGGGAAAAATTGGAGGGAAAAGATTTTTTGTTTTTGTTTTTTTTAAAAAAACAATTTTGGAAAAAAAAATGGAAAAAACCCAGGTGTTTTTCTCCCATGGCCGTTTAAAAAAAACAAACCCGTTCCCCCCCCTCCAATTTTTCCAAGTTTTTCCCAAGCATTCCCATCTCTACTTACAACCGTTTATTTAGCGACCAAAGTTAGGACATCGCTGAAACAAGTCACAACCACGGTCGTGTGATCCTAATTCAGGCGCTTGATCACCAGCATGTATTTATTAGATGGTTGTGGCGTTGTGGCATCACATGGTTTCCCCGGTTTGTGATTTTCTCAGCTGGCTTCCAACAAGCAAAGTCAATGAGGGAATCTGGAATCATTTCAGGGGGTTGGACTAGATGACCTCCAAGGTCCCTTCAATATATATATATATTATTTTATTATATTATTATTATTATTATTATTATTATTATTATTGATCATCGCACAGTCAGCCAGATGTTCAGACTAGATTTGGCATTTTGTCTACCCATCGAGTCCTTACCCAGGACCTGGGATAGGCAGATGTGGATGTTTGATGGTATTACAGGTATCGTCACAGGATGGAAGCAGTTCCTAGTAAGGCCGCCTTTTGCAATTGACTAATGGCGAATTTGTCAATGCTGCGACGGTCAGTAAGTGTGAAAAACGGTCATTTTTTTTCCAGGACTTTGAACTGTCAGTAAATGAACTCTTTGTCGTGGACTCCCCGTATTATCTTATTTTATCTTATGTTATTAAATTATATACTGTAGCTTTTTCTCTTAAGTGGCACAGCGAGTTTGGGCTTGCCAGCTAAAATAAAATAGAATAAAATAATTTTTTTTTTAAAAAAAAGCTTCGTTAGAATAAGCGTGCAACTGAAAATACAAAACTTTTTAAAAAGTTACTGCTAGCATGTGGAATTCCATTCTGTTCATAGGGTGTTGTTTCTGCTCTCCAGGGCGCGTTCTTCTGCGACTTGGTCCTACTGTATCTTCTCCGAAAGAGCCAGTTTTACCGAGGGAAAAAATACGAGGAAGTGAGGTAAGTTGACTGCAGCCGCAAAGCGTTCCCGACTCGTAGAGATTTATTATTTATTACTTCTGACCCGGTAAGAAATCTTTCCACTTGGATTTTTCTACAATGGGGGGTTGCAACCCTTTCTTGGGCTAAATTGATATCCTCCAGATCAGGGATCTTCAAACTTGGCCCTTTTATGATTTTTGGACTTCAACTCCCAGAATTCCTCAGCCAGCCATGCTAGCCCAGGAATTCTGGGAGTTGAAGTCCACCAGTCATGATGGGGCCATAGTTCCTCCATGCTGGCTGAGGAATTCTAGGACTTGAAGTCCACGAGTCATGAAGGGGGCCATAGTTTCCCCATGCTGGCTCAGGAATTCTGGGAGTTGAAGTCCACAAGTCATAAAAGGGCCAAGTTTGAAGGCCCTTGCCCCAGATCAAGCCATCCCGTAGCTTAGCGTGCATTGATGTACAGATGGTACACGATTTACATTTAATGAAGAGAAGGACGAAGGGGGAGATGATAGCAGCGTTCCAGTATCTCAGGGGCTGCCCCAAAGAAGAGGGAGTCAAGCTATTCTCCAAAGCGCCTGAAGGCAGGAGAAGAAGCAACGGATGGAAACTGATCAAGGAGAGAAGCAACCTGGAACTAAGGAGAAACTTCCTGACAGTTAAAACAATTAACCAGTGGAACAACCTGCCTCCAGAAGCGGTGAATGCTCCAACACTGGAGGTTTTTAAGAAGAGACTGGACAGCCATTTGTCTGAAATGGTATAGGGTATCCTACCTGAGCAGGGGGTTGGACTAGAAGACATCCAAGGTCCCTTCCAGTTCTATCCCAATGATGATGATAATGATTTAGAAATAAACCACAGTTATACACCATTTCAACAAGACAATAAAAACCTAAGAAGGAAGCAAACAAACCAAAAATACAGAACAGATCCTTTTTAGCAACCCAGATAAGCAGGGATGAACGCCAGACAAACCATCAAACAGAAAACAATGCCCTAATCAAGGAGCTACACCAACACTGATAGGGCAAGCTACGGTATATATTCTGGTCTTTTTGTTTCCTTCTTAACTTTTTATTATCTCTTTTGAATGACAAATAGTTATAATAAATAGAGCTTGGAGGTCTTCTAGTCCAGCCCCCTGCTCAAGCAGAACCTATACCATCTCCAACAAGTGACTATCTAGCCCAGTGGTTCTCAACCTGTGGGTCGGGACCCCATTTGGGGTCGAACGACCATTTCACGGGGGTCGCCAAACAACGCAGTCCGCCATTTCCCCCCCCCCCCTTTTCCTTAGCTGTGCTACTCCCTTTTATTCTATTGGCTTTTGAAAGCCAATAGAATAGACTCTCTTAAATAGAGTCTAATTCTATTGGCTTTCCAAAGCCAATAGGAATTGTCCAGGCTGTCTCTGCCCTGCTGAGCCCGCCAAAAGTCCCATTCTGCAAACGGTGCTGCACCAGTTGAGTAGTCCTCGACTTACGACCGGTTGGAGGGTCGCGGCATTAAAAAAGTTGAGAACCACTGATCTAGCCTCTTCTTAAAAGCCGCCAGTGATGGAGCGCCCCCAATTTCTAGTGGCAAGCAGTTCCACTGGTTAATTGTCCTCACTGTCAGGAAGTTTCTCCTTAATTCCAGGTTGCTTCTCTCTTTGATCAGTTTCCAACCATTGTTTCTCATCCTTCCCACTGGTGCTTTGGTGAACAACTTGGCCCCCTCTGCCTTGTGGCAGCCCCCCCAGATACTGGAATTCTGCTATCCTGTCTCCCGTTTCTTCTTTTCTTTAGACTAGCCAGACCCAAGTCCCGCAGCCGTTCTTCGTATGTTTTAGTCTCCAGGCCTTGGATCCTCTTAGTTGCTCTTCTCTGAACTTTTTCCAAACTTTCAACATCTTTTTTATGATAGGGTGACCAAAACTGGCTGCAATATTTGAGGTGTGGTCTTACTAGGGTTTTATAAAGTGGTACTAATGCTTTGCATGATTTTGATTCTATGCCTCTGTTTATACAACCCAGTATTGTATTAGCTTTTTTGGCTGCTGCTCCACACGGCTGGCTCATGTTTAAGTGATCGTCCACTAGGCTACTTGGCTATTGATAAACTCTGCCTCAGGAGTTTATCACTCTCCAGCACTGATGATGTTACCTAGTTGGGTAATGAAACGTCTGCTAGTAAACAACCAAGCTCAGAGAGCACCAAGGACCCCATATTTGCTCATTTTCTTGAATTTCCCTTTCCTCACGTAGGTCAAACGCCAAGAAATCTTTACCGGCAAGTACCATCAACGGGAACCAGACCGGGAACCAGAGTGAAGATTCTTTATCCCGATTGGATCAGCTCGAACACCTACAGACGGCTGAGACCTAAAACCGTGCCTTTCTCTTTAGACCCTCCTTTGCAAAGTCGTCAGTCATTAAGAGAAACTACGGACCACAGAAGCTGCAAGAAAAGATGCGTTTTCAGCTTCTTACGACCTTATTTTTTGGAATCCGGACCCAATGCGTATCTGTCCATGTTGCAGGATTTTAACTTTTTGAAATCGAAACCAAACACCAGAAAATCTTGCGTTAAGGATTGTAGTTGCGTGGTGGATATCAGGTGGTCTCTCTTTGTGTGGCATCTGGATAACCTAACACAGCTGTTCTTAGCCTGTGAAATTTATGCCAAAAGGGCCACCGATGATTGGAGGAGACAGTTGTCCACGTTGAATTATTATTGTTCAGCATGCAGTCAGCCAGATGTTCAGACTGGATTTGAACCCACCTGTCGAGTCCTTCCCAAGGACCCGGGATAGGCAGATGTGGATGTTTGATGGTGTTTAGAGATATTGTTGCAGGACGTCAGCTGTTCCCAATGAAGCTGCCTTTTGCAATTGACCGATGGGAGAATTTGTCAGCACCGATATCATTCAAGGGGTGCTCCAGATGTTTTGGATTGGCTTATTATGGTTCTTTGCATAGTCGGCCAGATGTTCAGTCTGGATTTGGCCTTTTTGTCTGCCCAAGGACCTGGGATAGGCAGATGTGGATGCTTGAATGGGGTTAAAAGTTTCACCACAGGATTTAAGCTCTTCTGGATAAAGCTGCCTTTTGCAATTGACCGATGGTGAATTTGTCAATGGCAATGGCATTCAAGGGGTGCTCCAGATCAGGGCTTTTCAACCTTTTCACCCATTGTGCCACTTTTAGGATATGGCAATATCCGAGTACCACCAGTCGCCTAGCAAGGGGTCAAAAACTTGATGACCCCAAAAAAAAAAAAAGGAAAAAAGTGATAAAGTACAGGTAGTCCTCGACTTACAACAGTTCGCTTAGTGACTGTTCAAAGTTACAGTGGCACTGAAAAAGGTGCCCCCCAAGCCACAGCCGAGCAAGACACCTGCCTGCCCGCCCGCCCGGCGTTGCTCTTCCTCCTGTCCGAGGTTTTCATTGTTGAGCATTTCTGTTGAGGATTGGCAGCGGGGGTGGGGTGGGGTGTGTTTGGTGTTTATTCCCCCCCCCCCGTCTGCTGGGTGGTTGTAGCAGGTTTTGGTCACTTCACATGATCCTGGGACACTGTGACTGTCATAAATATGAATCAGTTGCCAAGCATCTGATTGTAAATCACAAGACCCTGGAGAGGCTGCAACATTCCAGCTGATTGGTGCTTCTTCAGGGCTCAGCAGAAGCGCCAGGATCAGCGCCGAGCTCCAGCTGGAGCCTGGCACTGATCCTGGCGCTTCTGCTGAGCCCTGACAGCCCTGCAGCTCCAGCCGTCTCTCACGCAGGCTTGTGTGGTGCTGCTGCCAGTTCAGCTCATTCCCCTCCCCCGCTACCACTTTTCTAGGATGCTCGCATACCACCTGCTAGGTGCCAATGTACCACAGGTGGTACCCGTGCCACTGGTTGAAAAGCCTGCTCCAGATGTTTTGGGATTGCACCCAAAGCGCCCGTCGCTATTGGTACTATGTTTGCTTTCTTTTGCCATAGTCATTATTATTATTATTATCATCATCATCTAATTTATTTGCCATTCATCTTTGCCTTTCGAAGCGACTCTGAGAATAATCCCATTCTGGGCATCTGGTCTGCAATTATAAGATGAGTAAGATTTTAATCATTCTGCTATGCATTTTGGACCTCTCCCTGCAAATTATTAAGCCTGTGGGATGATGCCGGAATTCGAAATAAAATCCTTGCAAGCTGCGTAAACATTTCTCCAGCCTGTGGGATGATGCAGGAATTCTAAACAAATTCGTGCAACACACAGAAGCAATTCTCCAGCATCCAACCGACTCATGAAAAATAAATCACAGTGGAGATGTGTAAGGTGTCTTGAACCTCCACTTCAGGGAAAGGAGAAAGACTGAATTTTATTTTTTCTGCCTATGGTATGAATTTACATACAAACCCAGGTCCTACTTTATGACCTGCACACAGGATGGGCAAGTCGCAGGAATTAAATCAGATGTGTTACCTATGTAGCCACAAGCCATATTCCTGATTGCTGCTTCACCAGAAATTTCTGCATGTTTTTTTTTTTAAAAATGGGTTGAAGTTGTTAAAAATAAACATAATTTTGATGAGAATAGATCATAAATTTTTTTTTAAAAAAACTATAAAGCAAGAGATAATAATAATAAAGTTGGAAGGGGCCTTGGAGGTCATCTAGTCCAACCCCCGGCTCAGGCAGGAAAAATCCTATACCATTTCGGACAAATGGCTGTCCAGTCTCTTCTTAAAAACCTCCAGTGTTGGAGCATTCACCCCTTCTGGAGGCAGGTTGTTCCACTGGTTAATTTCTGCTTTCCAGATTGAATCAGGAAATTTCTCCTTAGTTTTAAGTTGCTTCTCTCTTTGATTAATAATAATAGTAAAGTTGGGAGGGACCTTGGAGGTCATCTAGTCCAACTCCCTGCTCAGGCAGGAAACCCTATACCATTTTGGACAAATGGCTGTCCAGTCTCTTCTTAAAAACTTCCAGTGTTGGAGCATTCACCCCTTCTGGAGGCAGGTTGTTCCACTGGTTAATTTCTGCTTTCCAGATTGAATCAGGAAGTTTCTCCTTAGTTTTAAGTTGCTTCTCTCTTTGATTAATAATAATAGTAAAGTTGGAAGGGACCTTGGAGGTCATCTAGTCCAACTCCCTGCTCAGGCAGGAAACCCTGTACCATTTTAGACAAATGGCTGTCCAGTCTCTTCTTAAAAACTTCCAGTGTTGGAGCATTCACCGCTTCTGGAGGCAGGCTGTTCCACTGGTTAACTGTTCTGTCAGGAATTTTCTTAGTTCCAGGTTGCTTCTCTCCTTGATGAGTTTCCATCCGTTGCTTCTTGTCCTGCCTTCAGGTGCTTTGGAGAATAGCTTGACTCCCTCTTCTTTGGGGCAGCCTCTGAAATACTGGAAGACTGCTATCATGTCCCCCCTCGTCCTTCTCTTCGTTAAACTAGATAATGTTTCATTTGCATTTATAATCGCTGCAAAGAAAATCGGAAGCTACTTCTATTTTTATATTTTCACTTTCTTTTTGCAGTTTGGGCTTTTTTTTCTCGTTTCCTGTCTTTCCTTTACATCCTCACAGGGTTGTTGTTAGGAAAGTGAGAGGAGGAAGCAGTAGTATGTTTGGCGCTTTGAGTTATTTATAAAAATAATAAAGGAGGAACATATCACCCCCAGAAATCGTGGGTGCTCCCTCACTGGAGATTTTTAAGAAGAGACTGGACATTCACCTGTCTGAGATGGTATAGGTCCTCCTGCTTGAGCAGGGGGCTGGACTAGAAGACCTCCAAGGTCCCTTCCAGCTCTTTTCTATTCAGTGTGTGAAACCGGAAGTAAACGGCAAAAACATCGTAAATCATGGCCATGTAAACACAGGATACTGAAAACCCAAGGTAAATGGGACCTGGTTGCCAAGCAGCTAAAAATTCAGTCATGTCACTGTGTGTGTGTGTGTGTGTGTGTGTGTGTGTGTGTGTGCGCGCATCACAACTTCAGAACTGGATCATAAGCTTCGCTGGGAAGGCCATATTCAGAGTCATAATTTCAGTCGTAAAGCCAAAACTCCATCAGGACCAAGCTTACGTTTTTGTAAGCTTTAAAAAAAAAAATTGTTTTAAAAAGGGATTCCTATAATTAGGCATAATTAGCAAAATCAATTGTGCACCAGGAGAATAAAGCAGGTGTCTAAGATCTGGAGAATTATTATCAATCTCAAACCAAAGCAACAGAGCAGGGACGTCCAATCTCGGCCACTTTTAAGACCTGTGGACTTAAGACCTCCCAGAATTCTCTCTGCCAGCATTGCTGGCCGGGGGAATTCTGGGAGTTGAAGTCCACAGGTCTTAAAAGTGGCCGAGATTGGGTCATCCCCTAACATAGACCAAAGCTTACAGTTTCTTTGCCAAGACACAGAAGCAATGAATGCGAAGGGGAGATTGTGACAAAAAATGCACGTATTTCCCCCCAAATTTTATTTTGTGAAAATACCAGTAAAGAAGCATTTGACGCAGTTGGAAAAGGAAGAACTAATGATATATATATTTTTTTCAAGATCATTGACACTCTTCTCCTGTGTCTCCAAAACTATGCATGCGTGAAAAAGTTATTTGCTGTGTCTTTATGAAAACTGGATTATGAATGTAAAGAATAAAAGGAAAAATGTGAAACATTTGCAATCGTTTCTGTGCAACTTCAACGTTCCCTAAAACTGTCGAAAAAAACCCACACACAATTTAACAGCCTGTTTTTCATCACAGCTAGCCAGGATCTTCCATTAAGCCTAGACAGAGAATGCAACAGCTCGGTCTGTTGTTGATCTGGACAAATAAGCCTGCTTTATGAGAGTGTTACTAGCAGCCATTGATTAACTCAGTCTAAAAAGATTCATCTGTTCCCTCTTTTAAGGTAAAAAAAATCTGGAGATGGACAGTATCTTTCCCACCCATATTTAAAATTTAAAAACGTAAGTTTTGTTTGGGTCTTTTAATATGTCAGAAAAAAAAAAAGCAAACACCAACAGAAGCCTCAAAATGAGCCATTTCTCCACCTCGCTTTAAGTGCCCAGAAAAAAAATTGCTTTATGCTAAGAGATTTTTTTCCTGCGTGTGACCACGTCTGAGAGGGAAATTCAATGAATTTTGACCACTTTAATATCTTCGTCCAGAAATCCCTGCGCAGAGAATACCAAATACACAGAAATATAGGAGGATTTCCTTCCCAAATCTTAAAAAAAAAAAGAACAAAAACTAAAATTGTGGCACATGAAAGCATGACTGTGATGTAACTGTAGCCGGAGGACTTCTGAGAAGCAGTAAAAGATAAAATGGCTGCGTGTTTTTTTTAAAGGATTAAAAAAAAAATTGTAACTAGAGGAAGAAGGATGCATTAGACAAAATAAGAACATTTAACCCAGTGTTTCTCAACCTTGACAATTTTAAGGCATGTGGACTTTATCTCCCAGAATTCCACAGCCAGCATTTCTGGCTGTGGAATTCTGGGAGTTGAAGTCCACATACCTTAAAATTGTCAAGGTTGAGAAACACTGAATTTTAACCCAATCTGAGTGCTTCTATTAAGGGGGAAAAAATGTAGGACGATTGTAAAGAATAACATGCAGAAGAATATTTGTACTTGAGGGTTGAACTGTGGGGGCCTTGGTGCTCTCCGAGTTTGGCGGCTTTCTTGCAGACGTTTCATGACCCAACTAAGGAACATTACCAGCGTAAGTGACGGTGGGGGTTGCTGCCTATTTATATATAGTAGTTTGCCCTGGGGTGGAGTCTATCAAATATCAGCCATTAATATACATGTAGAGGTAAAGCACATTTACACACCATTCAAGAGAGACAATAAAAACCTAAGAAGGAAAGAAAAAGTCCAGAATATATCCTTTCTTGCAGTTGACATCCAGTTAAGCAGGAATCAACACCAAACAATCAAGCAGAAAACAATACTCTAATCAAGGTATGTCACTCACACACGTAGAGCATTGGCAGGTATGCCATTATATATAAATGAGCAATTCCCACACTTACTAGCACAGATGATAGCACTAGCAATAGGTAGCATTCAGACTTAATATACTGCTTCGTAGGGCTTTACAGCTCTCTCTAAGCAGTTTACAGAGTCGGCATCTTGCCCCCCCCCCAACAATTTGGATCCTCATTTTACCGACCTCGGAAGGATGGGAGGCTGAGTCAACCTTCAGCCGGTGAGGATCGAACTCCTGGCAGTCGGCAGAGTTAGCTGGCAATATTACATGGTTACATTGCGCCACCATAGGAAGGAAGGAAGGAGAAAAGGGAGGGAGAGAAAGAAGGAAATGAAGGAAGCATTAGGAATAGCATTTAGACTTATATACTACTTTACAGCCCTCTTTGAGTAGTTTACAGAGTCAGCCTATTTGCCCCCAATAATTTGGATCCTCATTTTACCGACCTCAGAAGGATGGAAGGCTGAGTCAACTTTGAACCGGTCAGGATCGAACTGCTGGCAGTGGGCAGAGTTAGCCTGCAATACCACTTTCTAACCACTGTGCCACCACAGCTTTATGATGTTACCCAGTTGGGTAAAGAAATGTCTGTAAGAAAACCACCAAGCTCAGAGAGCACCAAGGACCACACCAAACTGGCATTATCCTTCCGGCCTCAGTTGCAGCATTACGTCTTCTTAATTTAACCTAGCACAGGGGTAGGCAACCTTGTCCCCTTCGTGACTTGTGGACTTCAACTCCCAGAACTCCTGAGCCAGCATGGGGGAACTATGGCGCCTTTATGACTTGTGGACTTCAACTCCCAGAATTCCTGAGCCAGCATCTGGGAACTATGGCCCCCTTATTGACTCATGGACTTCAACTCCCAGAATTCCTGAGCCAGCATGGCTCAGCTTGGAAACCTCTCCCTTTCCCCTCAGCATGGCTGGCTCAGGAATTCTGGGAGTTGAAGTCCACGAGTCATGAAAGAGCCGAGGTTGCCTACCCCCGACCTAGCACCTTGTGCCCAACAGAGGGCAGCATTTGAGAGGCTCAAAAATAAAACCAACAAACCCGAGTTTTTTAAATTCCAAGACTATTTGATATTTATAGTTTTCTGGGACTTATCAAGATCGAGCAACTGGGAGGGCAATTCCATTCCGGTTTAAGAGGAGAGACACTCAAGAGCCATAACTTTAGAGCTATCGTGGCATGAAGGTTAAAAGGATAGGGATTAATAAATTATCTTTCTGATTCTTTTTCTCAAATCCAGGGCAGGTAGGCCTGCAGTCCTACATGCAGTAGCCCAGGGGTCTCCAAAGTCTCCCACTTTTTAAGACGTGTGGACTTCAACTCCCAGAATTCCTCAGCCATGGCTGGCTCAGGAATTCTGGGAGCTGGAAGTCCACAAGTCTTAAAGGTGCCAAGTTTGGAGAGCCCTGTACTGCATTGGGCAGGGATGAGAAACCTGGGTCTCCACGGGTTAAGAACATTAAGATCCAGCAACAATTGCCTTTGGCCACACCGGCTGGGTTGTGAACATGGAGACAGCTACAAATGTCCTCCCCCCCCCCTTTCCACAACAAAGCTCCCATTGAACTCGTTGCAAACTCGTTGGAAGTAAGTAGTAGCTCCAGGCCAAGTGTCCCTCCCTCCACACACAGCCTGCCTGTAACCAGGCTATGAAAACTGTTGTTTTTCCTTTTGAAGTCTTTCAACCGAGATGCATACAAAACAGATCAAGCACTGAATATTGATGTAGAATTTCCCTCCCCCCCCCACAAAAATAGTAGATTTGGTTACACTGCAGTGAATGTCTCCAAAGGTTGGCTAAGGGTGTTAGAACAGAATTCTAGAGAGAGGGAATAAGTCTGGCTGAGGGATAAAACGAGAAGAACGGAACATCCTCTGGACTGGAGGACAGGTTATTTACACGTCATTTTTAAAGGTTTGGGGGTGGGGTTCACATTCTGTTTAATTAGCAGGATTCTACAGGCTTGCGTTCTGACATACGTTAGGCAGCGGCCGAAGAGTGCAAGCAGCGGGCCAGGATCCTCAGTTTTAGGGCACCAGAGAGGAAGGGACCTGTCTGGACCACGCTCCTCAGAACTGTTCTGGCTATACCTCCTCCTCCTCCTCCTTCTCCTCCTCCTAGTAAACGTGCACCATGCCATAGAGAAAAGTCCAGAAAAGAATATAGGTGAATAACCCTCCGATCAGCCCCCCGGTAAAGAGAGGCCTTCGGGATTTAAAGTACTTGTTCCATCGCCGTCCGGCTTTTAACACCAAAAGCACCGAGAGCAAGACGGAGGCCAGGAAGTAGAAGATGAAACCGTAGAGGCCGTTGAGGCCGAGAATGCCGGCGGTGGCTCCCGACAAAGCGGAGACGGAGGTCCTGCAATAATCCAGGATGGCTGCGTTCCCCCGGACGGCTGCTTCGCTGATGAACTGGGGGCCTTCCCGTTTGGCCACCACGGCGGCCATGGCTTCGACTGGGAGTGGCAGGGCAGCTCCCCTCCTTCAGGACTGTGCTTTCTGAGAGGAAAAAAAAATGTAATGATTCATGGGTGCAGATTTGTTTCTTGGAAAACCCAAGATACTGCCCTTCAACGGAGCCAGGTAACAAACGAGAAACAGATTTGATTAATCGTTACAAAGTCATTACTAAAAGCCAACATGGGTTTGTCAAAAATAGATCATGCCAGACAAATCCTATTGCATTCTCTGACGAAGTGACAAAATTAGTAGATCAGAGGAATGCTGTGGACATAATTTACTTGGACTTCAGTAAAGTAGATCGCAACCTACTACTTGACAAGATAGAAAAATGTGGGCTAGACAGCATCACCACCAGATGGATCCGTAGCTGGCTGACCGGCCGTACTCAGCATGTGATCTTCAATGGAACTGCATCTATATGGAGGGAAGTGTGTAGTGGGGTGCCCCGGGGCTCTGTTCTGGGCCCAGTGCTCTTCAACATCTTCATCAAAGATTTGGACAAGGGGATAGATGGGGAACTCATCAAATTTGCAGACGACACCAAGCTGGCAGGAATAGCCAACACTCCAGAAGACAGGCTTAAGATACAGGAGGATTTGGACAGACTTGAACTTGATTCATGACAGGTTTTTCATCCTCACAACCATGGCAGCCTCCCCCTGGTCACGTGATCAAAATTCACATTGATGAAGGTCACAGCGTCCTTGGATCACATGATCCCCTTTTGCAACCTTACAGCAAGCAATGGGGAAGCCAGATTCACAACAACCGTTGTTAGTAACTTAACAACTGCAGTGATTCGCTTCACTGGCACGAGAGGTCGTAAAACGGGGCAAAGCTCCTTTAACAAGTTTCTCACTCAGCCACATAAATATTTGGGCTGAACTGTGGTCGTGAGTTGAGGACTTACCTACACAGCATCAGGAAATGCAAAGGGGACGTTAAATATCTGTTTTTAAGGCAGAGAAGCCCCCCTTTGCCCAAGCCAGACCTCCTTTCAGGCCCCCGTAATGACGTCAGACCCGTGGGAAAGTTCTCACTTAACGACGTCAATACTGCCCCAACGTATAAAAATTAAAAGCCTCCTTTTTTCTTTCCTCCCGCGTTTCAACCCAACATTCCTCTTACCTCGCTACGTATTTTCTCCTCTCCCAGCTCTGGCCCAACCGGTTTCCCTTCCTCCGACCTCACCAAAAAAAGGCAACCGACGCCATCTTGAAACAGAAAGGATTCTGGGAGCGACGGCGTTCCCACGCTGTCGACGTCGCAGCCGTTCTCTCCGCGCGTCTTCCATAGAGTCTTGGCAACACCGCTCCCCTCGATGGCCCTTTTGCGGAGGCGTTTGGAGCCATCGAGAACGAGAGGCCTAGAGCGTCGCCGTCTCCGCCAGGCTGGATTTCCTTCCTTGTGAAACGTGAGCACGTCCTGAAAAGAAAGAAAGAAAAAAAAAGCGTAGGCTCCGCCCATTGTCTTAACCCCTCCCCCCGAAGAGGCTGGAGGAGGAGGAGGAGGAGGAGCAGGAGAGGAATAGGGAGAAGGGGGCGTGGCCGGCGGGGACGAGGTGGGGAGAAAGGCGCGCGAGATGGGGCGGGGCCTGACAGGGCGGTGGGCGGGGCCGCGAGGCAGGGGGCGGGGCTCCGCCGCCCCGCTCCCTCCGCTTTTGTTCCGCCGGAGGCGAAGCGACCGGAGCGGCTTCAGCGGCGGCGGCGACGACGACTCCCGGAGCCATGTCCTATATCCC
Organism: Crotalus adamanteus; assembly: GCA_039797435.1. Taxonomy (NCBI): domain Eukaryota; kingdom Metazoa; phylum Chordata; class Lepidosauria; order Squamata; family Viperidae; genus Crotalus; species Crotalus adamanteus. Next base: position 355,525,396 of record CM077918.1, on the reverse strand, counting down.
GGGCCAGCCCGTCACGGCCGTGGTGGTAAGCCGACTTTCCGCCCCTCCCCACTCGTCGGACTACAAAGCCCATCCTCCGCGGTCGGAGGGGGTGTGTGATGGGCGTTGGAGTCCAAGCCCTCGAGGCGGCGGGCTCGGGAGGGGGTGGGGTATGGGGGGGTGTTTGCGTGGGTTTAGTTTGCGCCTTCTCCCCCCCATCCAGTCCCTCCTCCAGCCCGTTCCCACGACCTGCAGACACGTGTCAGGCTCTCCCGGGGAGGGGGGGGAAACCCTGGCGCGCGGGCGTGGTCCACACGTGGAGGGAGGGAGGGACGGGGGGGGAGGAGGGGAAATCGGGCTTGTTGGGGTCTCGGGGCGGGAATGGAGCCCGAGGAGGGAGCCCCAGCCCCGTCCCCACAACCTGGCGGGACGGGGGAGCTCGCAGCCTTGCTGGCTCTCCGGCTTGGCAAGTTGAGACGGGTGGACTTTAATTCCAGCCGGTGATTAGTCACCTCCCGGCCTTTTTTTTTTTGAGGGGGGGGGGGGGAGGAAGGGAAAAAGTCCGGCCGTCTGAAAGCGGCTGAGGTTGAGAAAAGTCCCGGGACAGTTTGCCTCCTTCGGTGCCCGCAGCTTTGCCCCCTTCTTTGGGGTCCTCCAGGGAGCCTTCCACCCCCCTCCCCTTTCTCCTTCCTCCTGCTCTGCTCCCTCCTTTCCTCCCTTTCTCTTTCCTCCCTTCTCCTGCTCTGCTTCCTTTCTTCCTCCTTTGATCCATTTCTCTTTCCTTCCTTCCTCCTTTCCTCCCTCTCTCTTTCCTCCCTTCCTTCTCCTGCTCTGCTTCCTTCCTTCGTCCTTTTATTCATTTCTTTTTCCTCTCTTCCTCCTTCTGTTCTGCTTCCTTCCTTCATCCTTTGATCCATTTCTCTTTCCTTCCTCCTTTCCTCCCTTTCTCCTTCCTTCCTCCCTTCTTTCCTTTCCTCCTCCTCCTGTTCTCCTTCCTTTCTTTCTCCTTCCTTTTATTTCCCCTTCCTTCCTCCCTTCCTCTCTATTTCTTTTCTTTCTCCCTCTGTTTCTCCCTTTCTCTCTTCCTTCTGTTTTTTCTTTCCTTCATCGTTTTCTCCCGTTCTCCCCTCCCTCCCTCCTTCCCTGCCTTTCCTTCCATCTTTCCTTCCCTTTCTCCTCCCTCCCAGCCTTTCTCCTTCCTCCCTTCCTCATGTTCTTCTTTCTCCCTTTCTCATTTCTCCCTTTCTCCCTTCTGTTCTCCTTCTCTCCCTCCCAGCCTTTCTCCTTCCTCCCTTCCTCATCTTCTTCTTCCTCCCTCCTTTTCTCCCTTTCTCCTTCCTTCCTTTCTTTCTCCTCCCTCTTCCCCCCCCCCCAGAAAAACATCCCCATCAGTTGGGTTGGGCTGAGATAGAGGGACGGACCCAGAGTCACCCATCCGAGAGTCACCCATCCGGCTTTCATGCCTAAGGCAGGATTCGAACTCCCATCTCCTGGTTTCTGCCTTGGGGCTCTTGGGGGCCTCCCTTCCATCCTCTCTTCTCCCCACTGAATCCCCTTTGGCCTGTCCTCGCCAAGGGGCACAGCCTGAAGACCCCGCCTCATCTTGGCCGCTGTCCTTGCTTCAACCTGCCTTGAAGATGCTTTGATTCGCATCTTATACCGCTAATTCCCAGCATGACGGGGTTCAAGGCAGCTGAGCAGCCAGGGCAGTTAGTCCTCAGCTTAGTGGCTGTTCGAAGTTGCGACAGCACTGAAAAAAAGCAAGTTAACGGCCATTTTTCACCCTTAACGACTGTGGCAGCATCCCCGTGATTTACATTCGGATGCTTGACAACCGACTCACATTTATGACAGTTGCAGCGTCCCGGGTGTGTGTGTGTTACGTGATCCCCTTTTGCGAACTTTTCACGAGCAAAGTCAGTGGGGGGGGGAACCCGGATTCATTTAACGACCGGGTTGCTAATTTAACCACTGCAGGGATTCACTGAACAAACTGGCAAGGAAAGTCGTGAAAGGGGGCAACACTCACTCAACAAGTTTCTCACTTCAAACATTTCTCACTCGACGTAAATTTTGGGCTCCGTTGTGGTCGTATGTTGAGGACTGCCTATCTTCCACGCTGTGCAAGAAAATCGACTTGGCCGTTCCCAGGAGATGGCTGAACAGCCTTTCTTGAAAGAAATGGGAGGATATGCAATGTCTTCTTAAAAACCTCCAGTGATGGAACGCCCAAGATTTCTGGTGGCAAGCTGTTCCACTGGTTAATTGTCCTCACTATTAGGAAATTTCGCCTTAGTTCCAGGTTGCTTCTCTCCTTGATTGGTTTCCATCCATTGCTTCTTGTCCTGCCTTCTGGTGCTTTGGAGAACAGCTTGACTCCCTCTTCTTTGGGGCAGCCCCTGAGATACTGGAAGGCTGCTATCCTGTCCCCCCTCGTCCTTCTCTTCATTAAACTAGACAGACCCAATTCCAATCAATCAATCAGAATAGAGCGGGAAGGGACCTTGGAGGTCATCTAGTCCAACCCCCTGCTCAGACAGGAAATCCTATACCATTTTGGACAAATGGCTGTCCAGTTTCTTCTTAAAAACTTCCAGTGTTGGAGCATTCACCGCTTCTGGAGGCAAGGAGTTCCACTGGTTAATTGTTCTCATTGTCTTGAAATTTCTCCTTAGTTCTAGGTTGCTTCTCTCCTTGATCAGTTTCCATCCGTTGCTTCTTGTCCTGCCTTCAGGCGCTTTGGAGGATAGCTTGACTCCCTCTTCTTTGGGGCAGCCCCTGAGATACTGGAAGGCTGCTATCCTGTCCCCCCTCGTCCTTCTCTTCATTAAACTAGACAGACCCAATTCCAATCAATCAATCAATCAGAATAGAGCGGGAAGGGACCTTGGAGGTCATCTAGTCCAACCCCCTGCTCAGACAGGAAATCCTATACCATTTTGGACAAATGGCTGTCCAGTTTGTTCTTAAAAACTTCCAGTGTTGGAGCATTCACCGATTCTGGAGGCAAGGAGTTCCACTGGTTAATTGTTCTCATTGTCTTGAAATTTCTCCTTAGTTCTAGGTTGCTTCTCTCCTTGATCAGTTTCCACCCGTTGCTTCTTGTTCTGCCTTCAGGGGCTTTGGAGAATAGCTTGACTCCCTCTTCTTTGTGGCAGCCCCTGAGATATTGGAACACTGCTATCCTGTCCCCCCTCGTCCTTCTCTTCATTAAACTAGACAGACCCAATTCCAGCAGCCTTTTCCTTATATGCTTTAGCCTCCAATCCCCTGATCCTCTTTGTTGCTCTTCTCTGCACTCTTTCTAGAGTCTCAACATCTGTTTTTACACTATGGTGACCAAAATTGGATGCCATATTCAGTTGTCATGGTTGTCCCAAAGGTGTTTCCCCCCCCCAAAAAAAACAGTAGGACTTTCTAGCTTTGTATTTTTTTCCTTGAAAATGTTTCGCTTCTCATCCAAGAAGCTTCTTCAGTTCCTTTTGAAAAGCACCTTTGGGTCCCTTCTCCAAAAACAAAATCTGGAGTCAAAGACTGGAAATTTTTAAGAAGAGACTGGACGGCCATTTGTCCGAAATGATATAGGGTTTCCTGCCTGAGCAGGGGGTTGGACTAGATGACCTCCAAGGTCCCTTCCAACTTTATTATTATTATTATTATTATTATTATTATTATTATTATAATATATTAGTAGTAGTAATAATAATAATAATAATAATAAAGTTGGCTGATAATCTGGCCTTTTGTGGTCCCAGTGTGTCTGGCTGAGGAATTCTGGGAGTTGGTCCACAAGCAGGGGTCTTCGAACTTGGCCCTTTTATGACTTGTGGACTTCAACTCCCAGAATTCCTCAGCCTGTGTGCCTGGCTGAGGAATTCTGGGAGTTGAAGTCCACAAGTCATGAAAAGGCCAAGTTGGAAGACCCCTGCCCTATGCATATCCCCACTAGTTTCCCTCGACCTGCTTGAGTTTCCTTTAAAAATCCTGAATTTGAATCTTGAGTTTGCCTGCCCCCGATCCAAATCTTAAGCCTCCATCTCTGGAGAATTAGATCATTTTGAACCCAATTCCTCTTTTAAACCCCTCCGGGGGAATGTCTGGTTTGCTTCACGCAATAGCTGGGAGGAATGAAATGTGTTGCAATCATTGGGCTTTATCGTGTGTGAGTTATGATTAGTTCAGTTTTCTGCATGCAACAGATTAACACATGTTTTGTTCTAAAGGAGTGAATCATACGTTGGCTTAGCTCAACCGGACGAATGTTGTTGCTTGCTCCAAAACCTCTTGCTTGCATAGCTGCTGATTTCTTACCTGTGGGATTAAAACGAACAAAAATGATTTGATAAGTGTAATGTGAAGGATAGACATTAAAAAAAAAATCCAGGTTTTAAAAACCAGCCTGGCTGCAAAATTCATTAGGGAGATCTATTAGGGAGTAAGTCAGCCCAAATTGGTCATTTTGGTAGATGGGCGGGTTTTATTAATTTATTTATTCAGAGCTGTTAGGGAGAGGCTTAGCTCAACTTCCATTATTTTGTAAATGGGTGGTTTTATTAATTTATATTTTAACAGCTGTTAGGGGGAGAGGCTCAGCCCAAATTAGTCATTTTAGTAGATGAGTTGGTTTTATTTATTAAGAGCTGTTAGGGAGAGACTCAGCCCAAGATTGGTTATTTTGATAGATGGGTAGTTTTTATTATTTATTAAGAGCTGTTAGGGAGAGAGTCAGCTCAAAATCATTTTGCATGAGTGGTTTTATTTATTAAGAGCTATTAGGGAGAGAGTCAGCCCAAATTGGTTATTTTGGCAGATGGGTGGTTTTTATTAATTTATTTATTAAGAGCTATTAGGGAGAGAGTCAGCCCAAATTGGTTATTTTGGCAGATGGGTGGTTTTTATTAATTTATTTATTAAGAGCTATTAGAGAGTCAGCCCAAATTGGTTATTTTGGCAGATGGGTGGTTTTTATTTATTAAGAGCTATTAAGGGAGAGAGTCAGCTCAAAATCATTTTACATGAGTGGTTTTATTTATTAAGAGCTATTAGGGAGAGAGTCAGCCCAAATTGGTTATTTTGGCAGATGGGTGGTTTTTATTAATTTATTAAGAGCTATTAGGGAGAGAGTCAGCCCAAATTGGTTATTTTGGCAGATGGGTGGTTTTTATTTATTAAGAGCTGTTAAGGGAGAGAGTCAGCTCAAAATCATTTTGCATGAGTGGTTTTATTTATTAAGAGGTATTAGGGAGAAAGTCAGCCCAAATTGGTTATTTTGGCAGATGAGTGGTTTTTATTAATTTATTTATTAAGAGCTATTAGGGAGAGAGTCAGCCCAAATTGGTTATTTTGGCAGATGGGTGGTTTTTATTTATTAAGAGCTATTAAGGGAGAGAGTCAGCTCAAAATCATTTTACATGAGTGGTTTTATTTATTAAGAGCTATTAGGGAGAGAGTCAGCCCAAATTGGTTATTTTGGAAGATGGGTGGTTTTTTATTAATTTATTTATTAAGAGCTGTTAGGGAAGAGTTAGAGAGATCTATGATAAGAGAAGAAAGGGTATTAATTAATGATGTATTTAATTAAGAGATGGAATATATATGAAAATATGAAAATATTATTCTTGGAATATTATGTGTTGTAGAAGGGATACCCAAAGTCTTATTAATATGTTTGTGTAAGATTAATTGGAATATGTTAATTAATTAGTGGAGCTTAAAAGCAGGAGTGATTTATATAGATGTAATAGGGATGATTTTGTGGATTGATTGAATTTTAAGAAGAAATAGATTAAACTAAATTTGTTATATTATGAGAGGGAAATAGAGGGGGAATTTTTTAAGGTATTAATTTGAGCTATGCATATATGACTTGTTTTGCTATGATTGATTACCCTTTCACCACGGTGTTTTCCTGTGCATTTTGATGTAAAAAATAAAAAAACCAATAAAATGTGTATTAAAAAAAAAGCTGTTAGGGAGAGAGTCAGCTCAAAATCATTTCACACGAGTGGTTTTATTAATGTATTTATTAAGAGCTATTAGGGAGAGAGTCAGCCCAAATTGGTTATTTTGGCAGATGGGTGGTTTTTATTAATGTATTTATTAAGAGCTATTGGGGAGAGAGTCAGCCCAAATTGGTTATTTTGGCAGATGGGTGGTTTTTATTAATGTATTTATTAACAGCTATTAGAGAGAGAGTCAGCCCAAATTGGTTATTTTGGCAGAGGGGCGATTGATATCTTAAAGATTTATTTAATGAATACACACTTAGAGGACAAGGCGAGAAGAACTACTTTGCCCGCTGCTGAAAATCATAAAAATCAGGATTCATGAGAAACTCTAAAAACTCCATTACCTGAAGGATTTGAAACTTTAAAATAATCCAGTTAAAGATTTCTTCAGGGATTACATTTGTAATCTGTTTTTCAGTTGATTTGGCCAGCTTTTCTCTCCAGCTCCCTCTCTTGCAAGTTTGACAACGAAATAAATCAAACTTGGTACCTGCCCATTTTCAAGATGTATTGGACAGTCTGTAATGGTATTGCATGCATGATGTATCTTTATATTCATTTGATTTTTAATGACCTCATGTGGGCCAGACGAGGACAGCCAAAGGGCCGGAGGTGGCCTGGGGACTGTAAAATGTCCAGGTCTGGTCCAGATCAAGTGATCCCTAAGCATTCCTGGCCAAATAGGGGCTGATAATCTGGCCTTTTGTGGTCCCAAGCCAAGAGTTTCACTCTGACATTGTCCCTTATCTTGTCGCTAAAGTAGGAGAAGCAGAGAGAAGGGTGGATCCTGGCGAGAAAATTAGAAATATTGCAGAAGAGTACTAAAGACATTACAGCCATGTTTTTCAAACTTGGCAACTTTAAGGTGGGTGGACTTCAATTCCCAGAATTGAAGCAGGCTGGCTGGGGGATTCTGGGAGTGGAAGTCCACCCCTCTTAAAGCATGCTGGTTGGGGGATTCTGGGAGTGGAAGCCCACCCCTCTTAAAGCAGGCTGGCTGGGGAATTCTGGGAGTGGAAGTCCATCCCTCTTAAAGCATGCTGGCTGGGGGATTCTGGGAGTGGAAGCTCCCCTCTTAAAGGATGCTGGCTGGGGAATTCTGGGAGTGGAAGTCCACCCCTCTTAAAGCAGGCTGGCTGGGGAATTCTGGGAGTGGAAGTCCACCCCTCTTAAAGTTGGCTGGCTGGGGGATTCTGGGAGTGGAAGCCCACCCCTCTTAAAGCAGGCCAGCTGGGGGATTCTGGGAGTGGAAGCCGACCCATCTTAATGCAGGCTGCCTGGGAGATTCTGGGACTTGAAGTCCACCCGTCTTAAAGGTGGCTGGGGATTCTGGGAGTGGAAGCCCACCCATCTTAAAGAATTCTGGCTGGGGAATTCTGGGAGATGGTCCACCCTGTCTTAAAGCAGGCTGGCTAGGGGATTCTGGGACTTGAAGTCCACCTTGTCTTAAAGCATGCTGGCTGGGGAATTCTGGAAGTCCACCCATCTTAAAGTTGCCAAGTTTGTCAAACACTGCTTTATAAGCAAAGTGAAAAGGTCAGTCTCATCCTCTCAACGTCTTCCTTAAATGTAACCTTTGGCAGTATCTAAATGGCTGATATGGTTGCTAAAGATAGAAAGGACTTATCTTATCCTACACGGGTGAACCACTACAGTCCTAAAAACACACTTGCATAGACTTCTATAAGAAAGTATTTCTCCCACGACACCGGAGATAAATCCCTTGTGTGTCTAATCACACTTGGCTAAATAAAGCGGTTCCATTCTCTTCTACAGGTAGTCCTCAGCTTGCAACCACAATTGACCCCCCCAAATTTTTGCTGCTAACGGAAACATTTGTTAAGTGAGTTTTGCCCCGTTTTATGACCTTTTTTCCACAGTTAAGTGAACCGCTGCAGTTGTTAAGTGAGTCACGTGGTTGTTAAGTGAATATGGCTCCCCCCCGCTGACTTTGTTTGTCAGAAGGTCGCCAAAGGGGATCACGTGACTCCGGAATACGGCGACCGTCATAAGTATGAACCAGTTGCGAGGCATCTGAATTTTGATCACGTGGGGATGCTGCAATGGTCATAACTGTGATAAACGGTCATAACTCACTTTTTTCAGTAACTTTGAACGGTATTCTATTCTATTCCAAATTCTATGCTATGCTATGCTATGCTATGCTATGCTATGCTATTCTATATTCTGTTCTATTCTAATTTTATATATTCTATTCTATTCTATATTCTATTTTATTCTATCCCATAATTCTATTCTATTCTATCCCATAATTCTATTCTATTCTATCCCATAATTCTATTCTATTCTATGCTATGCTATTCTATGCTATTCTATTATTTATCCCATTCCAAATTCTATTCTATTCTAATTTTATATATTCTATTCTATTCCATTCCATTCTATTTATTCTATTCCAAATTCTATTCTAATTTTATATATTCTATTCTATACTATACTATATTGTACTATTCTATACTATTCTATTCTAATTTTATATATTCTATTCTATTCTAATTTTATTCTATGCTCTTTTCTATTCTATTCTATTCTATTCTATTCTATTCTATTCTATTCTATTCTATTATTCTGTTCTATTCTGTTCTGTTCTGTTCTATTCTGTTCTATTCTTCTATTCATTTTCTATATTCTGTTCCTGTTCTGATTCTGTTCTGTTCTGTAATTCTACTCTACTCTACTCTAATTCTATTCTAATTTTAATTCTATTATGCATCTTAAGTCTTGTACCTCAAGACGAGCAGTTTTGCAAGATTTGGACACCCTGAACTTCAGAGTTTCTTTACTTTATTTTTAAAGATAGATTCCTCTACGCCCTTGGCGTTCCAAGAGAAACACCTTCCAGCTTTTTTTTTTCTTCTTTCTCCGAAAAAAGAAAGCACATCTCCTCCAAAATGAGAGGCAAATTGGCATTCCGGAAGCCGGTGGGTCGCCAGCCCTTCTGGCAGCCACCTGTTTTTAAATGCCCCGCAGGATTCCTGCTCTGTTTCAGATGCTTCCAATTTGCCAGCCGGCCATCCATGCCGGTAAGGGCCTGGTCTGCTTTTTATCTTTCTTTCCAGTGAGCTCATAATTCAGTTGAGCCTCCGGGAAGGAAACACATAAATGGGTCCTTGTTTACAAGAAGCTCCAAAAAAGCTCCAGCTTCTTCTTAACTAGACACTTGGCCTCTGGGGGGGGGGGGGAAATCATCTTCTCTAAAGAGAAGATGGGGGAAAGGGGGACATGTTGCAAAAAAACCCCCACCCAATTGATCCTGATTGTGAGGATGCCACACACTGCCCACAGTCTTTGCAGCAGGCTCTTGTCTGACTCAAATGAAGTGGGGACAAAGGGTCTCTGTGAATGATAGCCAGGGGGTCTTCCCCGCTGTCATATTGATAGCCCTTCTGTTGGGGGCTAGGGGTCAGACATCCTTTTGGAAGTCTGACCTCATCTGGAGCTGCTGAGAGTCAGGGCTCCTTGTACAGTTGAGAGTTCAGGGCTCAAAATGTCCAGCTGTCACAGTGATGGCGAACCTTTTAGAGACCGAATGCCCAAACTGCAACCCAAAACCCACTTATGCATCGTCGGGTGTGGTGGGTGGGTGTGGCCCATTGGGTGGGTGTGGCCCATTGGGTGGGCGTGGCTGCGGTGGTAACAGCAGACTGGGTGGGACTAAAAAGTTCTACCAATCAATTCCAACTTTGCGAGATCTTTTTTTTTCCCCCGCGAGAAGTTGAAATTGACTGATTGATTGAACCCCTTTTTTTTGCACACGGCGGTGGGGGCCTAAAGCGAAAAGGTTTTATAAAACTCAGCTGAAGGCCTAGGACTGGGGCAACGGCACACGTGCCCACAGAGAGGGCTCTGAGTGCCACTTGTGGCACGCGTGCCATAGGTTCGCCACCACGGAATTATCATATAGCAACAGCACCCTAGACTTACATATTGCTCCATAGGACCTTTAACAGCCCTCTCTGAGCAGTTTACAGAGTCAGCCTGTTTGCCCCCAACAATCTGGATCCTCATTTTATTGACCTCAGAACGCTGAGTCAACCCTGAGCCAGTCAGGGTCAAACTCGTGGCAGTGGGCAGTCAGCCTGCAATGCTGCATTATAACTACTGTGTCACCATAGCTTCCTTCCTTCCTTCCTTCCTTCCTTCCTTCCTTCCTTCCTTCCTTCCTTCCTTCCTTCTTTCCTTCCTTCCTTCCTTCCTTCCTCCCTCCCTCCCTCCCTCCCTCCCTCCCTTCCCAAGCAACAGCACTTAGACTTATATACCGCTTCACAGTGCTTTACAGCCCTCTCTAAGCAGTTTATAAAGTCAGCCTATTTGCCCCCAACAATCTGGGTCCTCATTTTACCGACCTCAGAAGGACGGAAGGCTGGGTCAACCTCAAGCCGGTCAGGGTCAGACTCATGGCAATGGGCAGTCAGCCTGCAATGCTGTATTATAACTACTGTGTCATCACAGCTTCCTTCCTTCCTTCCTTCCTTCCTTCCTTCCTTCCTTCCTTCCTTCCTTCCTTCCTTCCTTCCTCCTTCCCTCCCTCCCTCCCTCCCTCCCTCCCTCCCTCCCTTCCTTCCTTCCTTCCTTCCTTCCTTTCTTCCTTCCTTCCTTCCATAGCACTTAGACTTATATACTGCTTTACAGCCTTCTCTAAGCAGTTTACAGAGTCAGCCTATTTGCCCCCAACAATCTGGGTCCTCATTTTACCGACCTCGGAAGGACGGAAGGCTGAATCAGCCTTCAGCCGGTCAGGATCAAACTCCTGGCAGTGGGCCTGCAATGCTGTATTCTAACTATTGCGCCACCATGACGAAGGAAGGAAAGAAAGAAGGAAGGAGGAAAGAGAGGGAGAGAAAGAGGGAGGGAGGGAGGGAAGGAGAAAAGGCAGGGAAAGAAAGAAGAGAAGGAAGGAAACAGGATTTAAATGTATCGGTTTAAAACGTTAAAAGAGCTGTCCATCTTTTAACCAGCTCTGGGCGTCTCCCAGTCCGACGCTAAACCGGCATACAAAGCCATATTAAAACTATCAAAGCCAACCCATTAAAGACGTGAAAAGCATTGGCGCCAAGCCAAACGTCTGATGTGCAGCGTCTAAATAAGGTTCTCGCAGCGCTCGGAGGAAGAGCCGGGACTTCAAAGGGTTGAGGCGGTGTAGTGGTTGCTTGCCAGACTGACAAGGCTTCACCAGATGGGTTGACCACCAACCACGCTCCAGTTCCTTTCTTATCCGTGAAAAGACTCTCACCGTTTTCAAAATGAGAATGACTTCCCCAATTGTTTTTCCAATAGAACAGAATAGAACAGTGATGGCAAACCTTTCAGAGACCGAGTGCCCAAACTGCAACCCAAAACCCACTTATGCATCATCGGGTGCCGGGTGGGTGTGGCCCATTGGCTGGGCGTGGCTGCAGTGGTAACAGCAGACTGGGTGGGACTAAAAAGTTCAATCAATCAATTCCAACTTTGCAAGATCTTTTTTTTCCCCCGCGAGAAGTTGAAATTGACTGATTGATTGAACCTTTTTTTTTTTTTTGCACACGGCGGCGGAGGCCTAAAGCGAAAAGGTTTTATAAAACCCAGCTGAAGGCCTAGGACTGGGGCGACGGCACGCGTGCCCACAGAGAGGGCTCTGAGTGCCGCCTCTGGCACCCGTGCCATAGGTTCGCCACCACTGGAATAGAATTTGGAGTGGAATGGAATGGAAAATGGAATGGAATAGAAGAATATAGAATGGAATATTACAGAATATTAGAATAGAATAGAATAGAATAGAATAGAATAGAATAGAATAGAATAGAATAGAATAGAATAGAATAGAATAGAATAGAATAAGAACAGGTATGGAATGGAATGGAATAGAATAGAATAGAATAGAACAGAACAGGAATAGAATAGAATAGAATAGAATAGAATAGAATAGAATAGAATAGAATAGAATAGAATAGAATAGAATAGAATAAATAGAATAAGAACAGGTATGGAATGGAATAGAATAGAATAGAATAGAATAGAATAGAATAGAATAGAATAGAATAGAATAGAATAGAATAGAATAAGAACAGGTATGGAATGGAATGGAATAGAATAGAATAGAATAGAATAGAATAGAATAGAATAGAATAGAATAGAATAGAATAGAGTAGAGTAGAATAGAATAAGAACAGGTATGGAATGGAATGGAATGGAATAGAATAGAATAGAATAGAATAGAATAGAATAGAATAGAATAGAATAGAATAGAATAGAACAGAACAGGAATAGAATAGAATAGAATAGAATAGAATAGAATAGAATAGAATAGAATAGAATAGAATAAGAACAGGTATGGAATGGAATAGAATAGAATAGAACAGAACAGGAATAGAATAGAATAGAATAGAATAGAATAGAATAGAATAGAATAGAATAGAATAGAATAGAATAGAATTACAGGATAGAATATGGAATAGGTTTTAATTTTTGTTTATTTTTTTAAATTTATGTATAAAATTTACATAGTCCTCAACTTAAACCATCACAATTAGGGCCAGAATTGAAGTTTTACGACGGTGATGGGTGGGCTTCATTAATGGCTGTTACTTGAGGACTATGTATACAACCACAATCAAGCCCCAAAATTCTGCTGCTCAGGAAGTGGGTTTTGCCTCATTTAACGACCTTTCTGGCCACAGTCGTTAAGTGAACCACTGCACGGTTGTTAAGTGAAACCGGCTTCCCCCGTTGGCTTGGCTTGTCGGGGAGGTCGTGAAAGGGGATCACATGACCCCGGGAACATTGCGACCGTCCTAAGTATGAGTCAGTTGCCAAGCGTCTGAATGTTGATACCGTGACGCCGTGGTCGTAAGTGTGAAAAACGGCTGTAGGCCCCTTTTTTTCAGTGCCGTTGTAACCTTGAACGGTCACTAAACAAACCGTTGTAAGTCGGGGACTCCCTCTGTGGCACTCAAGAGCGCACTGCTTGTGTTTTTGAGCCGTGACGGAGTCAGAGGCGAGTGCTCAGATTTGACTCTTCTGTTTTCTCCTTAGCAAAGGGTTGAAATTCACAAACTCCGCCAGGGCGAGAATCTCATCCTGGGCTTCAGCATCGGGGGTGGCATCGACCAGGATCCTACCCAGAATCCCTTCTCGGAGGACAAGACGGATAAGGTTGGCATGGAGCCCCCATTAGGGATGTGTTTCTTGGATACAAAAAAAATTGTATATCCCAGGTCCAATTTTGGAGGCCAAGGGATATCAACAGAAGAGAATATTTTAGCCCAGGGTTGAACTGTGGGGGTCCCTGGTGCTCTCTGAGCTGGGTGGTTTCCTTGCAGACGTTTCATGACCCAACTAGGTAACATCATCAGTGCTAGAAGGGAGAGAAGGAGGACTGGGTGGGTCCTTGGTGCTCTCTGAGCTGGGTGGTTTCCTTGCAGACGTTTCATGACCCAACTAGGTAACATCATCAGTGCTAGAAGGGAGGAGGAGGAGGAGAAGGAGGACTGTGGGGTCCCTGGTGCTCTCTGAGCTGGATGGTTTCCTTGCAGACGTTTCATGACCCAACTAGGTAACATCATCAGTGCTAGAAGGAAGGGGGGGGTTGCGAGGAGAAAAGGAAGGGGAGCAGGAGGAGCAGGAGGAGGACTGTGGAGTCCCTGGTGTTCCCTGAGCTGCGTAGTTTCCTTGCAGACGTTTCATGACCCAACTAGGTTATGTCATGTGTGGTAGGGGGAGGAGGAGGAGGAGGAGGAAGGAGGCTGGAGAAAGAGGCCATCAGACTCTCATTAAGCAATCTGGGGGGGGGGAACAGTTTCATGAGAGATCATCCAGGCAGTGTGACCCCTCCCCTCCTGTTTCTCCCCCCCCCCCCTCTTCCAGGGCATTTATGTCACTCGTGTGACGGAAGGTGGACCGGCAGAAATGGCGGGGCTTCAAGTCGGCGACAAAATCATGCAGGTAAAATTCTGCTCTGTTTAAAGGAGCAGCTGGACGCTTTGCCCTGCTCTCCCCCTCCCTCGGTATCTTTAAAGCAGCGGTTCTCAACCTGTGGGTCGGGACCCCATTTGGGGTCGAACGACCATTTCACGAGGGTCGCCAAACAACGCAGTCCGCCATTTTTTCCCCCCTTTTCCTTAGCTGTGCTACTCCCTTTTATTCTATTGGCTTTTGAAAGCCAATAGAATAGACTCTCTTGAATAGAGTCTAACTCTATTGGCTTTCGAAAGCCAATAGGAATTGTCCAGGCTGTCTCTGCCCTGCCGAGCCCGCCAAAAGTCCCAGTCTGCCAACGGTGCTGCACCAGTGGAGTAGTCCCCGACTTACGACCGGTTGGGGGTCGCGGCATTAAAAAGGTTGAGAACCACTGCTTTAAAGCCAAATTGATGGAGAGATCATCAATTAATTATTATCATTAATTATTATTCCAGAGGATGCTCTATCAAACTCAAAGATCAGGAGAAGTCCTATAAATATTGTCATGTGTCTGATTAAGGAAACACTTCAAAGAATTTTCAGGCATTTTTTTTAATCTAAAAAGCCTTTATTAGTATTACAGAGATGTCAGCACGGCATGGTGGAAGTGCTAAGATCTGAATTTCTCTTCCTTTGCACACAACATTCCTGGCATCTCCCCTCTCCTGTTTTGGGGTCACGATTCACATCTTCCAATTAACTTGGAGGGCAAAGATTTACTTCCTGTTTCTTTTTCCCGGGCTTTTCTTATATTCTCCTCCCCTTTCACTGTCAACTGATTTAACTTTAAAAATGCCAGACAGTTCTGCATATATTGTCAAAGCAAGAATATTCAATATTAGCAGACCTTGACAAATATATATATATATATATATTGAACCAACCCATTTTATGAAAAGCTGTTGGCTTTTGTGAACTGCAGATCGCTCCCCCGGCCTTCGGGACGTGGCTAGGCTGACGCAGGATTTAAATTCTATTTTAACGTAGTTTGTTCCCCTTATGATCTCTTTTGGAAGAAGGGTTTTTGACGGTGTTGCAAAAATCAGGAGGAGCCACAGTGCCTGTTTCTGACCTCCACGTTTTTATTAAATAAATCACCTTTTGTGAGCCGTGGTGAAGGGCTAATAGACTAATGTAGGGCTTCAAATTATATGAATTGAATTCATTGAATTTAGAGCCGCTTTGAAATGAGATGGGTGGCAAATATATTTTAATAATGATAATAAAGAATAACGAGCTTTTGTTCATTGTGTTTTGCTCACCTTCTTGCAAAGAAGAGTCCCTGATCGTTTTGCTGAAAACCTGGTTGTTGTTGTTGTTGTTGTTGTTGTTGTTGTTGTTGTTGTTCTTCTTCTTCTTCTTCTTCTTCTTCTTCTTCTTCTTCTTCTTCTTCTTCTTCTTCTT
>CM077918.1:355507753-355509946 GCA_039797435.1 Crotalus adamanteus | reverse complement strand
ATCCACTCACCAACCCATCCATCCACCCACCCACCCCACCATCCATCCATTCACCAACCCATCCATCCACCCACCCACCAACCAACCATCCACTCACCCACCCACCCATCCATCCACCCACCCATCCATGTCTGTCCTCCTCCTCCTCCTCCTCCTCCTCCTCCTCCTCCTCCATCTATCCAACCATTAAGAACATTCTCACCAACAGGGCAAAATCTATAAACCGCAAAACGTCTAGCACTGATGATGTTACCTAGGTGGGTCATGAAACGTCTGCAAGAAAACCCACCCAGTTCAGTGAGCAGTAAGGACCCCACAAATAGCAAAAGCCTCCTTCGGAGCAGATCCCTGTGTCTTCAATCCCGGTTAGGTCAAGAGGGTCTTAACTGAAACCCAACTACAGGGTTGTCACGGTACAGACGGGGCTCTGCGATTCCCTTCCGGAGGGGACCCACAACCTCACTCGGCTTTTCCTGAACCCCTTCAAACCTCACTCAGGTTTCCCGATCCCCTTCAAACCACAACCAGACCACCTCTCCTTTCGAAAGGAGCCTTCGTCAATCAACCACGTGTCAAGGAGCTGTTACACAATCTTTAATAATACCAATCCCTGAATCCAGCCATTTCACATAGAGGTTCTTAAGTGCCTTGTTTTTTTGACACCAATGTACAGCTTTTCGAGTTAGTCCCACATCCTCCATCCATTTCTCCCCCCCCCCCCTTCACCGGGGGTCCTGAAGTCACACGAGATGTCCTTCAGGTTTAACTGATTGAAAGATGACAACTGTTTTTCCCTTCCTCGTAACCAGCCTTCTCCTCAAGCACGTTCTTTCTGGCTAAGATGCCTTCAATGTAGGGTTCCCGTCGCACCTCTGTTAAGAAATCGGATGGCAAAACAGGAGCATTTTATTCTTCTTCTGCGGACCATGACTTCCCCGGAAGCTTTTTTTGAGGACTTCACACCTGAGGAATTCAGGGGAAGATGACTTTGGCAAGGCCGCACTGCCGGATTGCAAGATGCGAAGGCACAACGTGGAAAAAGGAGTTTTGGTGCAATTAAGGTGGCGCGGAAACTCAAGTTGTAGCAATTTTGCCAGTCTTGGTTTTCTTTGGAATAAAGCTTCCCGATGCAGCGGGCACCCTCGGGACAGGCTACTGAACTATTCAAACTGCTCGTAAACGGTGCGATACAAGCAGTAATGTTGGATCATAAAGACAATGTCGAAGATGATGGAGAAGAGGCCGAGGCCAAACTTGGTGGGGTCTCCAAAAATCAGCTTCCATTCGTCTGAAGAAGAAGAAGAAGAAAGAGACAATGAGAGCTTACAAGAAGCGGTCGAGTTGACCGACAGAGGCTAATAAATACTTGGAAAAGCATAAATAGATTTCCCCCCTATTTATAATTCACAGTGCAATGAAAATTTTGGGCATTTTTCTGAAGAGTCTGTACAATTTTGTATGGGGAATTGATCAGCAGGTGTCCAAATGAAGTCAGAGATGCTGACTTCAACTTGTAGTTTTATATTTTATATTTTATTTTATATTATATTTTATATTATATATTTTATATTATATTTTATGTTTTACATCTGCATATATAGAAAACTAGATAGTCAGGGGCATTGTGAGGTAAATCAACACAGGAGGAGCATCATGAGGTAAATCACAGCACAAAAGGGCGTGCAGAAGAAAAAGGTGGGAAAAAAGGGAAACTCCCCCTCCACTCCCACAGCAACCAATCACAGCACAAATTACCTCACACAGGAGCCAGCACTCTCCAACCAATCAACTACAAGATGCAAATGTTAAGCTAACTAAGTTCACTAAGACAGTTGTTCTCCATTGATAACAGAAGGATAGGAGGTAACTTGAGATCTATTAGATTATTAGCTATGAATATGTGTCTATCCATCGTTTTTCTCTCCTTTTCAAAATGGATAAACATAAAAGTGCATCTCTTTGCCTCAGGGATATGTCTCCCACCATACTTTTGGAAGGGACCCTCTCCAGTCTCTAAACTGTTAGGGAATTGCTCAGCCAGTGTCCAAATGCAGTTAGAGACAATGACACAGACTTGTAGCTTTATATAAATAAATATGTTTTACATCTACATATACAGCAAACTAGATAGGCAAACAGGAGCATCATGAGGTAAATCACAGAGCACACAAAAGAAAAAGGCGGGAAAAAAAG
>CM077918.1:355477753-355502753 GCA_039797435.1 Crotalus adamanteus | reverse complement strand
ATGACAGTTATGACAGCGTTGAAAAAAGGGACTTATGCCCATTTTCCACATTGACGACCGTTGCAGCATCCCCCGGGCTCATGTGCTCAAAATTCAGATGCTCGGCAACTGACTCGTATTTATGACCGTCGCCGCATCCCTGTGGTCATGTGATCGCCTTTTGCGGCCTTCTGGCGAGCAAAGTCAATGGGGGGAGGGGAAGTCGGATTCACTTAACGACTGTCTCACTTAACAACTGCAGTGATTCACTTAACAACTGCGACAGGAAAGGTCATAAAATGGGGTCAAATTCAGTTTAACGACTGCGCTCAGTGGCGGTCATAAGTCAAGGACTACCTGTAAGGTAAAAGAGGACTTGGAAAGGATAGACAGACACGCGTGGGGTCCTTGGCGCCCTCTGAGCTGGGTTGTTTTCTTGCAGATGTTTGATTACCCGATTAGGTAACACCATCAGTGCTAGAAGGGAGTGGCGTTTGTGGAGTGGAGGAGGAAGAGGGAAGAAGAGGAAGAGTAGAAAGAGATGGAGGAAGAAAAAGAGAAGGAGGAAGAGGACTGTGGGGTCCTTGGTGACGTTTGAACTTGGCTGTTTTCTTGCAGATGTTTCATTACCCAACTAGTGACACCATCAGTGCTAGAAGGGAGTGGGGTTTGCTGGAGGGGGAGGAGGAGGAGGAGGAGGAGGAGGGACCTCGGAGTCCTAGTGGACAATCCCTTAAATAGGAGCCAGCCGTGTGCTGCAGCTGCCAAAAAAGCCAACACAGTGCTGGGCTGCATTAACAGAGGGAGAGAATCAAGATCACGTGAAGGGTTAATACCACTTTACAAGGCCTTAGTAAGGCCACACTTGGAATCCTGCATCCAGTTTTGGTCACCACAATGTAAAAAAGATGTTGAGACTCTAGAAAGAGTGCAGAGAAGAGCAACAAAGATGATTAGGGGACTGGAGGCTAAAGCATATAAGGAACGGCTGCTGGAATTGGGTATGTCTAGTTCACAGGTTGGCAACCTGCGGCTCCGGAGCCACATGCGGCTCTTTGAGCCTTCCCTTGTGGCTCCCAGCCTCCTCTGCCTTTGCAGAGAGAGACAGAGACAGAGAGAGGCAATTGCGCTTCCCTGCTTCTCTCTCTCTCTCTCTGCGTGTGTGCGCGCGTGTGTATGTGTGTGTGTGTAAAAGAGAGTGCACTCACAGTGTTCTCCGAGGAGCTGAAAAGCTTACTGGGCGGAGCTCCTCCCTTTGCTGCGTCTCTGCAGGAAGCAGGAAAGGCAGGAGGGAGCTACCTAGTCCAGCTAGGCTGACTCAGGAATTCTGGGAGTTGAAGTCCATGAGATAGGAGGCGGGGGGGGGGGGGGGAGAGAAAGAGAGAGAGAGAGGTAGGGAGGGAGGGAGAGAGACAGAGAGAGAGAGAGACCCTTTTGACATCTAAAATGAAGATAACACTGCATATATCCTTTTTGAACCTTTGTGTGTATGTAATTTTATTCTCTTAAAGCATTCTCTTGGTGATCATTGTTTTAATAGTATGGATATTCCCAAGAGTCATATTTTTACTTTTATTTTTAATGTGTACATATACATATACATATACATATACATATATATACACACACACACACACACACACACACACACACATACACACACACACCCCTATAATAAAGGAAAAAAAGGATATATGCAGTGTTATCTTCATTTTAGATATCAAAAGGGTTTTGCGACTCCCGGTGTTTTGTTTTTGGTGGGAAACTGGTCCAAGTGACTCTTTGAGTGTTTTGGGTTGCCTACCCTTGGTCTAGTTTAATGAAGAGAAGGACGAGGGGGGACATGATAGCAGTCTTCCAGTATCTCAGGGGCTGCCCCAAAGAAGAGGGAGTCAAGCTATTTTCAAAAGCACCTGAAGGCAAGACAAGAAGCAACGGGTGGAAACTAACCAAGGAGAGAAGCAAACTAGAACAAAGGAGAAACTTCCTGACAGTGAGAACAATTAACCAGTGGAACAACCTGCCTCCAGAAGCGGTGAATGCTCCAACATTGGAAGTTTTTAAGAAGAGACGGGACAGCCATTTGTCTGAAATGGTATAGGGTCTCCTGCCTGAGCAGGGGGCTGGACTAGATGACCTCCAAGGCCCCTTCCAACTATTATTATTATTATTATTATTATTACTACTACTACTACTATTATTATTATTATTATTATTATTATTATTATTATTATTATGAGGAGGAGGAGGAGGAGGAGAAGGAGGAGGAAGAAAAAGACAACAATTGTGGGTGCCTCTGAGCTTGGTGGTTTTCCTGCAGACGTTTCATGACCCAATTAGGGAACATCCTCAGTGCTAGAAGGGAGGAGGAGGGGGGGCTGGGGGGGGTCCTGGGTGCTCTCTGAGCTGGGTGGTTTTCCTGCAGACGTTTCATGACCCAACTAGGGAACATCATCAGCGCACCTACCTCATAGATTATGCACTGGAAGATGATGAACAAAGTGAGGGCTACAGCGTGGAGGCTGAAAAACACATCGTTGCTGGCCACCGGATTCACTCCATTGGGATACCGGTGCAGGAATTGCTCCTGTGGAGGAAGACAAAGCCGTTAACACTAAAATGGGTGGCCCAAGGTGGTTGATGACACCCAGCCAGGGAAGACGGGACCCGGGTACCTTTACAGGGATGATCCAAAAGAGTCCAATGTTGAAGACGCTGTAGGCAATGAAGCCGGTCAGGTTCAACGCGATGAAATCGAAACTAAGTCCCACAACACTGGCGGAAGGAACCGGGAAAGACTCAGAGGAACAGTTGTGGGAACAACCTGGCTAGTTTTCAGGAATTTCACAAGTGTGCTAAACTCAGAACCTTGCAATGGCAATTGTCAGTTAGCTGGAGAAATTCAGTTTCTAGACCAGCGTTTTCCAAAGTTGAAGATGAGCGAACTCCTGTTCCCAGAATTCCCCAGCCTGCCTGCTTTAAGATGGAGGCACTTCCACTCCCAGAATTCCCCAGATAGCTATGCTTTAAGAGGGGTGGGCTTCCACACCCAGAATGCTCCAGCCGGCATGCTTTAAGAGGGGTGGACTTCCACTCCCAGAATTCCCCAGCCAGCAGGCTTTAAGATGGGTGGACTCAAACTCCCAGAATTCCCCAGCCAGCAGGCTTTAAGAGGGGTGGGCTTCCACTCCCAGAATTCCCCAGCTACCCTGCTTTAAGAGGGGTGAGCTTCCACTCCCAGAATTCCCCAGCCAGCATGCTTTAAGAGGGGTGGACTTCCATTCCCATAATCCCCCAGTCAGCCTGCTTTAAGATTGGGGTGGACTTCCACTCCCATAATCCCCCAGCCAGCCTGCTTCAAGAGGGGTGGGCTTCCACTCCCAGAATTCCCCAGCCAGCCTGCTTTAAGACATGACCACAATTTGTTTTCCAGCAGAAAATGGCAAAAAACACGCACGGGATATGCCGGATTCACTTAATGACTACATGTTCGCTTAACAACCATCTGATTTGCTTAAGGACCATGGCGACTCCCTTTACCAGCATCATAAAAACGGTCATAAAATTGAGCGTGAGCGTGATTATTTGATGCCTCAATTTAGATCACAATGACTTAACCACGAAAATTCTGGCCTCCGTTATCGTCGTAAGTTGAGGACTACCTTTTGGGGGGAAACAAAGGAGCACCCTGTTTCAACAGACGGGAAACTGAAGCTGGCTAATTTTTACTCGGCTTCAAGGCAACCTGTTGGAAAAATTAAAACGTGCGGAATCGGAGGGCCGTGCCAACCACTGTTGGGCCTTCTCAATGCCATTTTACTTGGTTAACACCAGAGCACGGAAACTGAGGACTGTTGTGTCTTTTACCTTTTGCGTCTCCAGTTCTCAAACACCTGAGGATAGAAGGAAACCGACCAGGCTAGGAAGTAGATCCAACCTATCACTTGGTCCACGATCCTTACGGCCTTGCTGTGAATCACAAGGAAGCGGATTCTGGGCCTGCAAAGGAAAAAGAGAGGGCTATGTTTGTGGGAACGTAACGATTCTAAACTGATGACTCGCTTGACGCCCCCCCCGGGCTCTGCCTCTTTTCCTCCTACGACTCCACCCTTGATGCCTCAGTTGGAGGTGGCCAGCGAAGAGGAAAAATAGCCAGTGAGTGAAATTACATCTTGATGAATGGAATTACCGGCTGAACGTGGGTTCGGTTATGGACGCTTACCCGATCTGGTGGGATGTGTTCACCTGCAGATATACTGTCACCTGCCCGACCTCTTTAGCACTCACAAGAAAATGTGCCTCCTTTTGGCCTGCGGTAATTATAACCTGTCAGAGATGGAGACATAAAACTTATGAACTGTCGATGAGATTCAAGGGATGGGCGTATGGCCGGATGGATGTCAATCCAGCCATTTTTTCAGGCTGTTCCTGATGGATCATGACTCCACCTTGTCTTGGGGCTTAGAGTTTTTCAACCCTGGCAAGATGGGTGGACTTCAACTCCCAGAATTCTCCGCCCAACCATGCGTAAAGCTGGGGAATTCTGGGAATTGAAGTCCACCCCACTTAAAGCAAGTTGGCTAGGGAATTCTGGGAGTTGAATTCCACCCATCTTAAAGCATGCTGGCTGGGGAATTCTGGGAGTTAAAGTCTACTAATCTTATAGCAGGCTGGCTGGGGAATTCTGGGAGTGAAAATACACCCCTCTTAGCAGGCTGGCTGGGGAATTCTGGGAATGGAAGTCCACCCATCTTAAAATAAGCAGACAGGGGGATTCTGCGAGTGGAAGTCCACCCCTCATAAAGCATGCTGGCTAGAGAATTCTGGGAGTTGAAGTCCATCCATCTTAAAATAAGCAGACAGGGGGATTCTGGGAGTGGAAGTCCACCCCTCGTAAAGCATGCTGGCTAGGGAATTCTGGGAGTTGAAGTCTACTAATCTTATAGCAGGCTGGCTGGGGAATTCTGGGAGTGAAAGTCCACCCCTCTTAGCAGGCTGGCTGGGGAATTCTGGGAGTTGAAGTCCACCAATCTTAAAATAAGCAAACTGAGGGATTCTGGGAGTTGAAGTCCACCCATCTTAAAGCATGCTGGCTGGGGAATTCTGGGAGTTGAAGTCTACTAATCTTATAGCAGGCTGGCTGGGGAAGTCTGGGAGTGAAAGTCCACCCAACTTAAAGCAGTCTGGCTAGGGAATTCTGTTGAAGCCCACCCATCCTAAAACATGTGGTTTGGGAATTCTGGGAGCAGACATCCACCCTTCTTAATGTTGCCACAGTCTAAGGGTTTTGCCCCTTCAATCTGAGTTAGACCAGAGAGATTCAGGTAATCCTCGACTTATGACAGTAACTGAGCCTGGCAATTACAATTGTAAGTAGTTAAATAGGGACAGTTATAACGCAGCTGACGTGACCAATTTCATGATTTTGTAGCGGTCGTAAAGTGAACATGTAGGTTGTTAAATGAACACCGCATTTGTTAAACCCATTATTTGCTCTGGGATATTTTTTGCTGGAAACCAGACGTCGATACCAATTGGCAGCAAAGACTGTCGTAAGTCATAGGCACCTGGGCTGCAGGGCGCCGTGACGTGAGCCAGTAATTGGGCGTCCGGAATGTGTCATGTGTGAACATGGAAAGGGAGGGGCAATGTCGAAACTTTAAATAGTTGCTAAGCAATCAGTCATAAGTCGAGGACTACAGATGGAGCTCCACTCACAGCCACAATTTAGCTCCAAATCTTGTTAAGCGAGACAGTTGTTTCATGTGCCCCATTTCACGACTTTTCTTGCCACAATTGTTAAGTAAATCATTGCGGTTGTTAAGTCAGCAACATGCTTGTTAAGTGAATCTGGCTCTCTCATGGTCAGAAGGTTGCAAAAGGGGACACTGTCATAAGTACGAGTCAGTTGCCAAAGCATCCTAATTTTGATTATGGGATCGTGGAGATGTCGCAACGGTCGTCAGGTGCGAAAAACGGGCCAAAGTCACGTTTTTCAGGGCCGTTATAACTTCGATCGGCTGCTAGCCCCATTGTCATAAGTCGAGGACTTCCTATATTTGTATCGCAAAACGAAAAACAGACCGAATACAACTGATCTCATCCAATCCAGGCAGGCAAAAATCTACATCTCAAGCTTCCTCCTTCTGTTATATATTCAAGATAGACAGTATTTAATATTTATTTGCTATGTATATATTATTATTATTAATAATAATAATAAAGTTGGAAGGGACCTTGGAGGTCATCTAGTCCAACCCCTGCTCAGGCAGGAAACCCTATACCATTTCGGACAAATGGCTGTCCAGTCTCTTCTTAAAAACTTCCAGTGTTGGAGCATTCACTGCTTCTGGAGGCAGGTTGTTCCACTGGTTAAGGAAGTTTCTCCTTAGTTCCAGGTTGCTTCTCTCCTTGATGAGTTTCCATCCGTTGCTTCTTGTCCTGCCTTCAGGCACTTTGGAGAATAGCTTGACTCCCTCTTCTTTGGGGCAGCCCCTGAGAATCTGGAAGACTGCTATCATGTCCCCTCTCGTCCTTCTCTTCATTAAACGAGACATACCCAATTCCAGCAACCGTTCCTTATATGTTTTAGCCTCCAATCCCCTGATCATCTTTGTTGCTCTTCTCTGTACTCTTTCTAGAGTCTCAACATCTTTTTTACATCGTAGTGATCAAAACTGGATGCTGTATTCCAAGTGTGGCCTTACCAAGGCCTTGTAAAGTGGTATTAACACTTCACGTGATCTTGATTCTATCCCTGTTAATGTTGTACGTAGTATGTGTCATGTATGTGTTTCACTTTGAGAGCGGGCAGCTACATTTCATTTTTGATGTGTGCCGTTGTGCCCACAGTAAAAAAAAAAATGACAATAAAGGTTATCTTATCTCACCTCCCCTCCCCTCCCCTCATCTCATCTAAAACTTACCTGGTCAGGTAATTCAACAATGGTGATGTTCTTTTTGGATGTATACGTCAGGTTGAAGCTTACTGCCAAAGTCTCGTTGGGTGGAGCACTGCAGGGACACCATAAAAAGACAGGCCGCATAGGCCGGGGAGAATTCACACCCTCGTCCTTCCCAAGGTGCCATCTAGCCCTTGCTGACGGGCCCAGCCCTCTATAACCGGCCAGGGTGACCTAAACATTAGGATTCACCGCCCGGCAACGTTATCTTCCAAGCAACGCCCAGTCTGGAAGTCCCCAACGTAACAAAAGAAAATTGAATTTTTAATCACCGCCCCGGGTGAGGTGCCCGATTACGTAGCTCTTCCTGGGTTTTCCCCAGGTGTGTTTGCCTTGAGGGGGAAGGTGAAAAATGTCGGAGGCGGCCTACCTGAAGGTGAGCGTGATTGTTTGCACGCTGTGGTTCTCCAGGGAAACTTCTTCGGGAGCAGAGAAAAGAGGGGACTCATCTTCAACTGGGAAGGAAAAAAAGGAAAAAAAAACATCAGGAATGTTTGAAGTCTCTTTTTCATCCCACGTTTCCGGCTTCGGACAAGAATATTTTTGATTTGGCAGAGGGGGGGGGGGACCCCACATAATCCAGTCTGTTTAAGAGACTGGCACGTGAGCCCCCTCCCCACCCACTCACCCACCCACCCAATTGATCCAACCTCAAGGCTTGGATCAGACTGCCTCTTGGGTGTAACATTTCCAATTTTCCATGTCACCCTTCATTGCCTATAGCCCAGGGGTGTCTAACCTGGACAACTTTAAGACCTGTGGACTTCATCTCCCAGAATTTCTCAGGGCGTAAGCCTTAAATCAGTGGTTCTCAACCTTTTAATGCCGCGACCCCCAACCGGTCGTAAGTCGAGGACTACTCAACCGGTCGTAAGTCGAGGACTACTCAACTGGTGCAGCACCGTTTGCAGAAGGGGACTTTTGGCGGGCTCAGCAGGGCAGAGACAGCCTGGACAATTCCTATTGGCTTTTGAAAGCCAATAGAATTAGACTCTATTCAAGAGAGTCTATTCTATTGGCTTTCGAAAGCCAATAGAATAAAAGGGAGTAGCACAGCTAAGGAAAAGGGGGGAAAAATGGCGGACTGCGTTGTTTGGCGACCCCCGTGAAATGGGCGTTCGACCCCAAATGGGGTCCCGACCCACAGGTGGAGAACCACTGCCTTAAATTAAAGGAAGGCTGGAGATCCCTGATCTAGATCAGTGGATTTCAATCTTGGCAGCTTTAAGGTGAGGGGACCTCAACTCCAAAGAAGGAAGGAAGGAAGGAAGGAAGGAAGGAAGGAAGGAAGGAAGGAAGGAAGGAAGGAAGGAAGGAAGGAAGGGAGATGAGAAAAAAGGAAAATGGGAGGAGAGGAGAAGGAAGGAAGGGAGCAGAAGTAGGGGAGCAAGGGGAAGGAAAGAAGGAAGGAAAAGAGGGAGAGGAGAAGAGAAAGAGAAAAAAAGGAAGGAAGGAAGGAAGGAAGGAAGGAGATGAGAAAAAAGGAAAATGGGAGGAGAGGAGAAGGAAGGAAGGGAGCAGAAGTAGGGGAACAAGGGGAAGGAAAGAAGGAAGGAAAAGAGGGAAAGAGGAAGAGGAAAGAAGGAAGGAAGGAAGGAAGGAGATGAGAAAAAAGGAAAATGGGAAGAGAGGAGAAGGAAGGAAGGAAGCAGAAATAGGGGAGCAAGGGGAAGGAAAGAAGGAAGGAAAAGAGGGAGAGGAGAAGAGAAAGAGAAAAAAAGGAAGGAAGGAAGGAAGGAAGGAAGGAGATGAGAAAAAAGGAAAATGGGAGGAGAGGAGAAGGAAGGAAGGGAGCAGAAGTAGGGGAACAAGGGGAAGGAAAGAAGGAAGGAAGGAAAAGAGGGAGAGGATAAGAGGAAGAGAAAAAAGGAAGGAGAAGGAGGGAGGAGTTGAGAAAGAAGGAAAAAGGGAGGAGAGAAAGAAGGAAGAGAGGAGGAGGGGGGAGGAGGGAGGGAAGGGAAGAAGAGAGGGAGGGAAAGAAGATGCTGGCTAGGAAATTCTGGGAGTTGAAATCTACAGGTCTTCACGTTGCCAAGGTTGGTATAACCCATGTAGACGTAAACGCTGAAAAGAGATACTCCATTTTGCTCAGCAACCTGCCTCTAGATTTAGGGACATAGTTTAGAAATATCTCATTTGCATCCATGAATGCATAAACAGGGGGCAGGTGCTGAAAAGGAAGAGATGAACCTCACCAGCTGGTTTATCTAAAGGGGTTGTTTTTCAAGTATGGCAACTTTAACCTGGATAAACTTCCACTCCCAGAATCCCCCAGCCAGTATGCTTTAAGAGGAGTGGATTTCCACTCCCAGAATCCCCCAGCCAGCCTGCTTTAAGAGGAGTGGACTTCCACTCCCAGATTCCCCCAGCCAGCCTGCTTTAAGAGGGGTGGACTTCCACTCCCAGAATTCCCCAGCCAGCCTGCTTTAAGAGGGGTGGACTTCCACTCCCAGAATCCCCCAGCCAGCCTGCTTTAAGAGGGGTGGACTTCCACTCCCAGAATCCCCCAGCTAGCCTGCTTTAAGAGGGGTGGACTTCCACTCCCAGAATCCCCCAGCCAGCCTGCTTTAAGAGGGGTGGACTTCCACTCCCAGAATCCCCCAGCCAGCCTGCTTTAAGAGGAGTGGACTTCCACTCCCAGAATCCCCCAGCCAGCCTGCTTTAAGAGGGGTGGGCTTCCACTCCCAGAATCCCCCAGCCAGCCTGCTTTAAGAGGGGTGGGCTTCCACTCCCAGAATCCCCCAGCCAGTATGCTTTAAGAGGAGTGGATTTCCACTCTCAGAATCCCCCAGCCAGCCTGTTTTAAGAGGGGTGGGCTTCCACTCCCAGAATCCCCCAGCCAGCCTGCTTTAAGAGGGGTGGACTTCCACTCCCAGAATTCCCCAGCCAGCCTGCTTTAAGAGGGGTGGACTTCCACTGCCAGAATTCCCCAGCCAGCCTGCTTTGGTGTAAGTCTGCTGGCTGTGGAATTCTGAGAGTTGTAGCCCAGCCGCCTTAAAGTGCCCAAGTCTGAAAAACTCTAAAGCACCTCTTAAAACAAAACAAAACAAAAAACCAGGAACAGGTTCCAATTGCAAGCCGGGATAGCTCGCAGATCTCTGAAGTCCTTCATTTTGCAAGCCAAATACACTTACCGCCGGCGGCGAAAGAGACAAAGGACCAAAACAGCAGCGAGAAAAGGCTGCGTCTCTTCCCCATCCTGCCGAAAGAGCCGACAGCTGCAAAGCAGAACAACACAAAAGGGGAAATTCTCAAGTTTTTCTAAAAAAAAAACCAAAAGGGGGGAACAAAACAAAACAAAAAAAACCCCAGCCTCCAAAGGTCAAACTCGCTTGTGTAAAATGCAATTATCGCCAAAGCAAATCGTAGCCTCTTCGCAGACAATCACATGATAAAACGTATGGGCTCCTGTTTGCCGGTCCGGTTTTTTACAGTGAAAAAAAAAATTGCACTCGTGATGTGTCCCAAATCAACGGTGGGGGGGGGGGGAAGTTTTCAACTCCCCGATGACGGTCCTTATCTCATGCCAATCAATCCCAAGAAAGAGGATCCCCAAGGACCAAGGCTGTACCCCCAAGCGGCTCAAAACCAGAGATCAAAAGAATGGGAGGATTTTATTTATTTATTTATTTATTTATGAGACTTATATACCGCTTTAAGTGCAAGCACTCTCTAAGCGGTGTACACCAGTAAGCAATGTATATATATATATTTACATTGCCCCCAACAATCTGGGTCCTCATTTTACCCACCCGGGAAGGATGGAAGGCTGAGTCAACCGCTGACCACAGTCAGCTAAAGTGGCCTGCAGTACTGCACTCTAACTGCTGCGCTACCTCGGCTCAGCAGTTAGAGTGGTTTGTCCCATCAGCAGTTAGAGTGGTTTGTCCCATCAGTTTACTCGACGGTGTAGTAGGCGAACTGCTCATCCGCACAAAGGCTTCTGCGTCAGACAAATAGGTTTTGTGATCAATCATTATTTATGGCTCATTCCGTTTCGCCTCTCCCTGTGTCCCTGCCCCACCCCGCTGCTGTCTTGTACGTACACAACAAGGCATTATTTCTGAGACCAAAATTTGCATGGCGAAGCAAGGTGGTGGTTCAGCCACCCCCAAATTTATGACCTTTTTGGTCAGAGTTGTTAAGTCAGTGGTTCTCAACCTTTTTAATGCCGCGACCACCAAACGGTCGTAAGTTGAGGACTACTCAACCGGTCGTAAGTCGAGGACTACTCAACTGGTGCAGCACCGTTTGCAGAATGGGACTTTTGGCGGGCTCAGCAGGGCAGAGACAGCCTGGACAATTCCTGTTGGCTTTTGAAAGCCAATAGAATTAGACTCTATTCAAGAGACTCTATTCTATTGGCTTTCAAAAACCAATAGAATAAAAGGGAGTAGCACAGCTAAGGAAAAGGGGGAAAAAATGGCGGATTGCGTTGTTTGGCGACGTAAATCACAGCAGTTAAGGGAGTCACTTAGTCGTAAAGTGGCTTTTCCCACTGTCTTTCTTTGTTGAAAGCTAGCTGGGAAGGTTGTAAAGGGCAGATTGGATGAGACCTGGGGGCAACAGGGAGAAGAAAGATGATTAGGGGACTGGAGGCCAAAGCATATAAGGAATGATTGCTGGAATTGGGTATGTCTAGTTTAATGAAGAGAAGGACGAGGGGGGACAGGATAGCAGTATTCCAATATCTCAGGGGCTGCCCCAAAGAAGAGGGAGTCAAGCTATTTTCCAAGGACAAGAAGCAACGGATGGAAACTGACCAAGGAGAGAAGCAACCTGGAACTAAGGAGAAACTTCCTGACAGTCAGAACAATTAACCAGTGGAACAATCTGCCTCCAGAAGCAGTAAATGCTCCAACACTGAAAGTTTTTAAGAAGAGACCGGACAGCCATTTGTCTGAAATGGTATAGGGTCTCCTGCCTGAGCAGGGGGTTGGACTAGATGACCTCCAAGGTCCCTTCCAACTTTATTATTATTATTAACAACCTGCCTCCAGAAGCGGTGAATGCTCCAACACTGAAAGTTTTTAAGAAGAGACTGGACAGCCATTTGTCCAAAATGGTATAGGATTTCCTGCCTGAGCAGGGGGTTGGACTAGATGACCTCCAAGGTTCCTTCCAACTTTATTATTATTATTATTAAGAACCAAGAGGGACGGTTCAGAAGAGATTGAGTTAGATGAGGGAACAGAAGGGGAACTCATCAAATTTGCAGATGACACCCAACTGGCAGGAGTAGCCAGCACCCCAGAAGACAAGCTCAGGAATCAAAAAGATCTTGACAAACTGGAACCATGGGCCCTGTCCAACAAAATGAGTTTCCATGTGGAGAAAAGCAAAGTTTTACACTTAGTCGGGAAAAACCAAAGGCACAAGTACAGACTGGGCAAGGCCTGGCTCAAAAACAGCCACTGTGAGAGGGACCTCAGAGTCCTAGTGGACGATCACTTGACCGTGAGCCAGCCGTGTGCAGCAGCAGCCAAAAAAGCTAACACAATCCTGGGTTGTATAAACAGAGGCGTAGAATTAAGATCACGTGAAGTATTAGCACCGCTTAATAAAACCCTAGTGAGACCACCCCTGGAATACTGCAGCCAATTTTGGTCCCCATATCACAAAAAAGATGTTATGTTGAGAGTTTGGAAAAAGCTCAGAGAAGAGCTACTAAAATGATCCAAGGCCTGGACACTAAAACATACGAAGAACGGCTGCAGGATTTGGGTTTGGCTAGTCTAAAGAAAAGAAGAAATAGGGGAGACATGATAGCAGTGTTCCAGTATCTGAGGGGCTGCCACAAAAAAGATGGGGTCAAATTATTCTCCAAAGCACCTGAAGGCAGGATAAGAAACAACGGTTGGAAACTGAACAAAGAGAGAAGCAACCTGGAATTAAGGAGAAACTTCCTACAGTGAGGACAATTAACCAGTGGAACAGCTTGCCACTAGAAATCATGGACACTCCATCACTGGAGGTTTTTTAAGAAGAGGCTAGACAGTAACCTGTCTGAAACAGTGTAGGATCTCCTGCTTTAGAAGACCTCCAAGGTTCTGTTCTATTCTATTCTATTCTATTCTATTCTATTCTATTCTATTCTATTCTATTCTATTCTATTCTATCCCAAATTCTATTCTATTCTATTCTATTCTATTCTATTCTATTCTATTCTATTCTATTCTATCCCAAATTCTATTCTATTCTATTCTATTCTATTCTATTCTATTCTATTCTATTCTATTCTATCCCAAATTCTATTCTATTCTATTCTATCCCAAATTCTATTCTATTCTATTCTATTCTATTCTATTCTATTCTATTCTATCCCAAATTCTATTCTATTCTATTCTATTCTATTCTATTCTATTCTATTCTATTCTATTCTATTCTATTCTATTCTATTCTATTTTCTATTCTACTCTATCCCAAATTCTATTCTATTCTATTCTATTCTATTCTATTCTATTCTATTCTATTCTATTCTATTCTATTCTATTCTATTCTATCCAAATTCTATTCTATTCCTATTCTATTCTATTCTATTTTCTATTCTATTTTCTATTCTATTCTATTCTATTCTATTCATGTGATCCCAGGATGCTGCAACTGCCATAAATACATCCCAGCTGAATTTTGGCCATGTGATTGTGGGGATGCTGTGACAGTTATAAGTGTGAGGACTGATCATAAAGCACTTTTTTCAGTGCTGCTGTAACTCCCAACAATCCCAAAACGAATGGTTTTAAATGGAGGACTCTCTGTCTTCCACCAATCAGATATACTCTTATGATTCGCAAATGCAAAAGGGCCACAATTTGCTCTTCTGATGGCAGGAAACAATCTGCTCTTCTAGAAATTTCCTTGTGTGAAACTGTTTGCAAATGCAGCATAACAGAAATCTGATACTGTAAGAGTCAACTGTCATTTTTATCTCCACAATAGGACGGTTTAGCCATAAACCTCTACAGCTAATGTCATTTTTTTTTTAAAAAAATTTAGATTGCAATCCTATGTGCCATGTACAATCTTGAGTTTTAATGTATTGAAAAGGTCTGGTGGTCTCCTGCTTGAGTAAGGGGTTAGACTAGAAGACCTCCAAGGTCCCTTCCACAGCTCTGTTATTCTGTAAAAAAAAAGGCCTCTGACTACAAGATAGGATTATGGTGTTGATATCTTGTACGAAATATGACAAATGCAATCTTGTACCAAAAGAAGGCAAATGTGATCAACCAAGTGTGAACACTAGACTTGGTTGTAAAGGAAAAAAAAAACTTCCCTTGTGAGCTAATATTTACCCTCGCCCACTTGATTTGGATCTACTTTTGCAACAATAAACAGCTAAAATAATTGTCTTCCTCATTCCACCATGATTTATTGACCATTCAGGCTGGAGCTCAGTTGACCTCCAGCCAACAGCTATTTAAATGATTTATTTTCTTATAGATAAGAGCTAAAGAGAGCAAAATAAAATATTTTTCTCTTCATCAGTACATTAAATCTCATCTTCTGAATTCTCACTTTATGTCTCAGCTCAGCAACAATGGTCTTTTTAAAAAGGTATACATTTAGATATCATTTAAACCAGGGGTCTTCCAACGGCTCTTTTATGACTGGTGGACTTCAACTCCCAGAATTCCTCAGACAGGCACGCTGGCTGAGGAATTCTGGGAGTTAAAGTCCACAAGCCATAAAAGGGCCAAGTTTGAAGACCCCTGATTTAAACATAAACAACTACCATAAGAGTCAACTCTAGATGAGACGGGCTAATATATGGTAAATTTAATAAATAACTAAATAAAACATAGATGATTGGGGAATTGTACCACTATATACAGGTAGTCCTCAATTTACAACGGTGCATTTAGTAACTGTTGAAAAAAGTGACTTATGACCATTTGTCACACTTACAACCGTTGCAGTATCCCTGTGGTCACATGATCAAAATTCGGACACTTGGCAACCCACTCATATTTACGACGGTTGCAGTATCCCGGGGTCATGTGATCCCCTTTTGCGATCTTCTGACCAGCAAAGTCCATGGGTGAGCCAGATTCATTTAACAACCATGTGATTCACTTAACAACTATGGCAAGAAAGGTCGTAAAACGGGGCAAAACTCACAGTAACAGCTGTCTCTCTTAGCAACAGAAATGTTGGGCTCCATTACGGTCGTACGTCGAGGACTACCTGTATGTCATTGCACGTAGGTAATCTATTCTTTTGCCCCCCCCCACATTTTTTCCTTACTGTTTGTTTCTGTTGCTTTTTATTGAAGTAATAAAAAATAAAAATGTTTACAAAAAAGAAACTGGATTGTCTGCCAAGCAGGAAAGAGAAAGATGAATGGAAAAACCAATCTGAAACAGGTTACTCATTTGAAAATAATTCTTGGAAAACATTTTTCCTGCAGTTAACAAACTGTTCATTTTTTTAAAAAAGTATAAGAGAGAAAGCCAGCAAAAGGTGCTCATGTGATTGTTGCTATTATTACTACTTATTACATTATTGTTATTATTAGATTCCCCGGGTTGTTGTTACTATTACTTCTACCACTACTACCATTACCATTACCACTACTACTACTAATAATAATCCACTCCACAAACAATGGGAACTGTAGTCAAAGGCATATGGGAAATGTGGGCTCCATTTCCCCCCCTCCAAACACCCCCAGGATTCTCGGTGTCCGAGAGGCCATGAACTCTATCCATGCTCAGAGGCTCTATCACTCAAGAGGGGCAGACATTCTGGGAGGGGGGGAACCTTGGGGTTTGGGAAGGGGCTTCCTAACCAGAAGGGGGATAAATTTCTACGACTAATGGGGGAGGGTCGTCATTTCTCGCCCCTATCCTCCTCGGGGTTCTGGACTACAACTCCCATCGTTTAGGAGGGCGCCCAGTTGGAGAAGGATTCGCCAGACAGATCTGGGGGGGGGGCTCACTGTCCCCGAAACCACAACCCCCGTCATGCAACGCGGTAGCTAACCGTCGAAGCTCACGATGAGACTTCGCGGGGCACGCTGGGAGCGGGAGTCCTCCTGACTCCCTTTCCCACAGGTCGCTCCGTCCCTCTCAGATTGGTCCCCGGGGCTTCGTCTCCGTCCCCGCCGCCTCCCGAGGGGGCGTCCACTTACCCGGAGAAGCAGCGCCGCTGCTCCATCCCGCGAACATGACTCCCCGCCCCGTCCCTTGCGTCCCGTTCTTGCCGTTGCTGACGAGATCGGCTCTATATAGTGACAGGACGGGCATTCCCCCCTTTTCCCCTTTCGCTTGCCGTAGCGGCCATCTTGGTTGGGTAAAAGGGTGGCCGTTTCCGTGGTAACGAGTCCCTCCCGCGCATGCGTGAAGGATCCAGGGCGTCCCCGGTGGGAGGTGATTAAGAGGATGAGAGGGCCAGGACACGCCCAACATGGCTGCCGCGCGCCGGGCGCCCGCCATATTGAGTGTGGCAGGCTTCCTCTTTGCTCCAAAGTTCATTTTAAAGGCGATTTTTCTGCCTTCGGAGGTGCTTTTCCAGCCTAGGCCTTCTGGGAGCCGCCCACCCAATTTCAACCGTCTCAAGGTGAAAAGATCTGCTTGGAAAACGAGGACTCAAAGCTATTCTGCATTGCTCCAGCTGCCTGCTCCCTTTTAATTGCATTTCTGGTCATTCTGGTTTTATTGCTTTATTGCATGTCGCTGTGCAGCTGCATTGGGTTGCGGGGGTGGGGGGGAGAGAGGGGTTAAAGGCTGTGGAATCTCCTTTTTTTTGGGCTTATCTTCGAAGTTGCATTTTTCTTCTCCAGCCTCTTTGGACCTTTTCTTCTCCAGATGTGCCGGACTCCAATGCCCATCATGCTGCGCAGCCTAGGAAGATGGAAATTTTGCACATCTGAATAAATTAGCAAGGTGAGGGAAGTTAGCCCAGAGAAGGAAATACTAAAAGGGCAGGAAAATATATTTTTCACCAAAAGGATTTTTAAAAGTATTTTTTGAAAAGCAGAAACCAAACCTGGCCCCAAATCTATCTCTCTGCCCCAAGCAAGAGCTAGCCCCATACAAATGCAGATGTAAAACCATCAGAAAGTTGAAGCCAGGGCAATCAAGAAGACAAAGAGAACATCTGCATGCCTCACCCAAACTCTAGGAGTCATTAGCCCCATCACCTGGGAAGCAGGATACGATAATAGGATTAAACCAGAGATATCAAGGCCTAGAAAAACACTCAGAAACAGCCTCAAGGTTCATGCCACAGGAACAGGAAACTATTCCAAACAAGGCTGGGGGGGGGGTATAAAAACCTACTGCCCATGTGCTCAACCTCTCTTTCCTCTCCTCTGCTCTTTCTTGCAAGGACCATCTTTCTGCTTCTTCAATAAACTGTGACCTTCTTCCCAAAGCAGTCGCCATGTTGCTTATTTATCCCCGGCTTGGATGAACCAGGATGAAGACTTACTTCTGACAAAGGCTTGCCAACTTACTTGCAGGTAGTCCTCGACTCACGACCACAGTTGGGATGGGAACTTCCATCCCTAAGCGAGGCAGTCGTTAAGTGAGGCATATCCAATTTATGACCTCTTTTTGCTGCAGTTGTTAAATGAATCATAGCAGTTGGTAAGTGAATCTGGCTTCCCCCCCACTGACTTTGCTTGCTGGAAGGTTGTTTATGTTGAAGGAAAAGTCTTCATCATGGTTCAGCCCAAGCCGGGAATAAACAACATGGTGACTGCTTTAGAAAGAAGGGTGCAGTTTATTGAAGAGGAGAGCCAGACAGGAAGATGGCTCTGGGAGAAAGAGAGTGAGCATATGTAGGGAGTGGGTTTTTATACCCTCTGGAGCCTTTTGTTTGGAGTTGTTCCTGTGGCATGAACTGAATCTGAGTGTGCCTTTCTGGTATTCTGATGGTGGTGGGTTAATCCTATTATGTCCCAAAAGTCATATCCTGCTTCCCGGGGGTTGTGGCTGATGACTCTTAGATTTTTGGTTGATTCTAGGGATCTTTCTTCCTAATCCCAGTTTCCTGACTCCAGTCTTTCTGACAAGATCATCACATCTGCAATTCTACAGACTTGGTTCCTGTTTGGGACAGAGAGAGTTGGGGGCGGGGTTGGTTTTTGCTTTTAAAATCCTTTAGTATCTCGGGCTGCCCCAAAGAAGAGGGAGTCAAGCTCTTCTCCAAAGCGCCTGAAGGCAGGACGAGAAGCAACAGATGGAAACTGATCAAGGAGAGAAGCAGCTTAGAACTAAGGAGAAACTTCCTGACAGTGAGAACAATTAACCAGTGGAACAACCTGCCTCCAGAAGCGGTGAATGCTCCAACACTGGAAGTTTTTAAGAAGAGACTGGACAGCCATTTGTCTGAAATGGTGTAGGGCTCCTGCCTGAGCAGGGGGTTGGACTCGATGATCACCAAGGTCCCTTACAACTTTATTATTATTATTATGGATCATCGCACAGTCAGCCAGATGTTCAGACTGGATTTGGCATTTTGTCTACCTATCGAGTCCTTACCCAGGACCTGGGATAGGCAGATGTGGATGTTTGATGGTATTACAGATATCGTCGCAGGATGGAAGCAGTTCCTAGTAAGGCCACCTTTTGCAATTGACTAATGGCAAATTTGTCAATGCCAATGGTGTTCAAGTGATGCTCCAGTTGTTTTGGGATTGCACTCAAGGAGCCTATGACTATTGGTACTACCCTTGCTTGCTTTTGCCACAGTCTTTCTATTTCTATTTGTAGGTCTTTGTATTTTGTTATCTTCTCCAGTTCTTTCTCGTCTATTCTGCATTATTATTATTATTTTAAACTTTTCCCAAAAATTTCTTTCTCGGGGGGGGGGGCTGACTTCCCACAAATGTAAGCTGCCCAGGGTCACTGAGATTGGGAAGGCCCAAATAAATTCAAATAAATTCAATCAATCGATCTGTTGGGAGAATTTCCCGGGGTTCCTTTCTTCCGCACGGGGAGCTTTAGCGATCTCCCTGGGAAGCATAAGCATCGCTAAAATCAAGGCCTAGAGGCTGGCTGCTTGGGAAGGAGGTCTCTGTGGGGGTCCTTGGTGTTTTTGTTCATTCATTTAATCAGAATAGAGCTGGAAGGGACCTTGGAGATCATCTAGTCCAGCCCCCTGCTCAAGCAGGAGACCCTGTACCATTGCTTGGAGGTCTCCACTGTTTCATCCAAAAACAACACAGGTAGTCCTCAACTTACGACCACAATTGAGCCCAACATTTCTGTTGTTAAGTGAGATGTTAAGTGAGTTTTGACCCATTTTACGATCTTTCTTGCCACAGTTGGCTGAGGAATTCTGGGAGTTGAAGTCCACAAGTCATAAAAGGGCCACGTTTGAAGGCCCCTGATCTACAATATCATACACCAGGAACAATATATATACACGTGTTAATACAGCAGTCTCCAATGCACAACAGTTAACAGCAGGAAACAGAAGAGAGGAGCACACATCTGCGGAGCCTTCCTTTTTATACAAAGCTCTTAAAAGGACACAGACCCAGCTGGCTCTTAAAGGGACGCAGACCCTGCTGAGTCATTCCCATCATTATATCATACATCTCACATTACATCAGCTGGTTAGCTTCTAAATCATTACCTTGACAGCTGTGCTTTTTTCTCCCCCCCTCTCCCCCACCCCACCTTTGAGCAGATGCAGGACTGACCTGGTTTCATTTTTCCCGCTGGTGATCCAGACTGCAGGCCTCAAGGCAGGAACCTCGGATGGCGCAGGAAAGACGGAGATCCGTTGGGCTGCCTGCCCTGTGCATCCTGGGCATTGATCTGGGCACCACATCCGTAAAGGTGGTCCTGGTGGAAAAAACGAATAAGGGCCCCACCCTGGTTGCCAGCTGCACCAAGCCGGTGCAGGCCGATGTGCGCAACAAAGAGGCTCAGTTGCGGGTAAGGTGAATAGAGAATAGAATTGGAAGGGACCTTGGAGGTTATCTAGTCCAACCCACTCCTCAAGCAGGAGAACCTATACCATTTCAGATAAGTGACTGTCTAGTCTCTTCTTCAAAACCTCCAGTGATGGGGTGCCCACAACTTCTGGAGGCAAGCTGTTCCACTGGTTAATTGTCCTCACTGTCAGGAAGTTTCTCCTTAGTTCCAGGTTGCTTCTCTCCTGGATTAGTTTCCATCTGTTGCTTCTTGTCCAGCTTTCATCTGCTTTGGAGAATAGATAGACCCTCTCTTCTTCGTGGCAGCCCCTCAAATACTGGAATACTGCTATCATGTCCCCCCTAGTCCTTAGAGTAGAGTAGAATTAGATTAGATTAGATTAGATTAGAATAGAATAGAATAGATTAGAATAAAATAGAATAGAATAGAATAGGAATTAAACAGAATAGAATATAGAAATAGAATATAGAAATAGAATAGATTAGAATAGAATAGAATAGATTAGAATAGGTTAGATTAGATTAGAATAGAATAGAATAGAATAGAATAGAATAGGAATTAAACAGAATAGAATATAGAAATAGAATATAGAAATAGAATAGAATAGAATAGAATAGAATAGAATAGAAAATAGAATAGAACAGAACAGAACAGAATAGAATCTGGAAGGGACCTTGGAGGTCTTCTAGTCCAGTCCCACTGCTCAAGGAGGAGAACCTATAATATCTCAGGCAAGTGACTGTCCAGTCTCTTCTTAAAAACCTCCAGTGATGGAGCAACCACATCTTCTGGAGGCAAGCTGTTCCACTGGTTAATTGTCTTCGCTGTCAGGAACTTTCTCTTTAATTCAAGGTTGCTTCTCTCCTTGATTATTTTCCATCCATTGCTTCTTGTCCTGCCCTCTGGTGCTTTGGAGAATAATTTGGCCCCGTCCTCCTTGTCGCAGCCTCTCAAATCCTGGAATGCTGCTATCATGTGATCATGTTTTAATACCCACCCAAGAAAGACTCTTCAGTTGTCTTTCTCGTGCGTAAAACATTCATTCTCTCTTCTCGTTTGTCCCAAAGGGGCTTTTTTCAAAAGGCAAGTGGACTTTCTTGTTTTTCCTTTGAAAACGTTTCGCTTCTCATCCCAGAAGCTTCTGCAGCTCTGACTGGGATGGCGGGAAATGGAAGGATTTATACTCCTTGCAGACAGCCGGTCCTTTGCCTTCTTTAATTTAGAAAGTCGTTGAGTCTACTTAGAGCAGTGGTTCTCAACCGTTTTAATGCCGCGACCCCCCAACCGGTCGTAAGTCGAGGACTCCTCAACCGGTCGTAAGTCGAGGGCTACTCAATTGGTGCAGCACCGTTTGCAGACTGGGGCTTTGGGCGGGCTCAGCAGGGCAGAGACAGCCTGGACAATTCCTATTGGCTTTTGAAAGCCAATAGAATTAGACTCTATTCAAGAGAGTCTATTCTATTGGCTTTCAAAAGCCAATAGAATAAAAGGGAGTAGCACAGCTAAGGAAAAGGGGGAAAAAATGGCAGACTGCGTTGTTTGGCAACCCCCGTGAAATGGTCGTTCGACCCCAAATGGGGTCCCGACCCACAGGTGGAGAACCACTGACTTAGAGGTTTACCTATGTCCATCATTCACCTGAGTGGTGCAAATGGGTGTGGAGCCTTCTTGGGACTGCTGAAAGGACCGTGTTGTAGACTGGAGATGGATGGTGTCCTATCTCTCCCCCTCTGTTGAGGGAGGGGTGTTCAGTTTGGACCTAGATGGCCTCTTGGACCCCTCTTTCAAGCCAGCGGTCTTCTCTGTTCAAAAGGTGGACTTTGCTGTCTTCAAAAGAGCGGCCTTCATCTCTTAAATGCAGATGGGCTGCTGAATCTTATCCTGATGGGTTTGTTCTGTATTGGATAGAGAAGACCACTGGTTTGAAAGAGGGGTCAAAGAGGCCATCTATATCAACAGAGGGGGAGGGATCCGACATTGTCTATCTCCTGTCTACAACACGGTCCTTTCAGCAGGTCCAAGAAGGCTCCCCATCCATTTGCACCACTCAGGTGAGCCTGAAGACACAGACAAATCTCCAGGTGGCCTCAACGACTCTCCAAAAGGAGGCAAATGACCGGCTGTCTGCAAGGAGTATAAATCCTTCCATTCCCCGTCATCCCAATCAGAGCTGAAGAAGCTTCTGGAATGAGAAGCGAAACGTCTTCAAAGGAAAAGCAAGAAAGTCCAGTGGCCTACAGAAAAAGCACCTTTGGGATGAATTTTCATGTATTGAATGTGGTTTTGTGTCCTCGGGGTCACCTGAGTGGTGCAAATGGGTGGGGAGCCTTCTTGGCTGCAGGATGTTTTCTGCCCTGGGTCCCTTCCATGTTGGAGGAGTCTGTTTCTTCTCCTTTATTTTTCCCCCATGTATTCTTTCTCCCACCTAGAGGAAGTGAGGTGAGCGTCATCTCAATTTAAATAAATGAATGAATTCTTTCTTTCTCTCGCAGGAGAACGAGCAGGATGTCCACAGAATCATTGAAGCTTTGAACGGTTGCCTAGCGTCTTTTTCTCCGGCTTTTGTGCAAAGAGTTTGCTGCATTGGCGTTTCTGGACAGATGCACGGAGTGATGTTTTGGGAAGCTGCGAAAGGTAATGTTTAGAATACAGAAAGTAGAATAACACGGTTAGGAGGGACTTGGAAGGTCTTCTAATCCAATCCCTAGAATAGAATAGAATAGAATAGAATAGAATAGAATAGAATAGAATAGAATAGAATAGAATAGAATAGAATAGAATAGAATAGAATAGAATAGAATTATGGAATAGAATAGAATATAGAATAGAATGAATAGAAAATAACTGAGTAGAGTAAAATAGAATAGAATAGAGTAGAACAATGAAAGAACAGAATAGAATAGAATAGAATATAGAATAGAATATAGAATAGAATATAGAATAGAATGAATAGAAAATAATAGAGTAGAATAGAATAGAGTAGAACAATGAAAGAACAGAACAGAACAGAATAGAATAGAATAGAATAGAGAATAGAATATAGAATAGAACAGAACAGAACAGAATAGAATAGAATAGAATAGAATAGAATTATGGGATAGAATAGAATAGAATATAGAATCGAATATAGGATAGGATAGAATAGAATAGAATAAGAACAGGAATGGAATAGAATAAGAATAACTTTATTGTCACTTTAAATGTACATTGATCAGCATACATTAAAATGAGATTTTGTTTCATACAGCTCTCAAAGGATAACTACCTCCAGTATGCACTGCATAAACATGACAAAAATAAAATAAAATAAAAAAAATAAAATAAAAATTATGCATATACCCGCCCCACACACACACATATAAGACCCAGTGAAACAACACAGACTACTTTGGATGTAAACATATACATGGTGAGAAAAATGAATCTTGCGACTTTACCAGACAGACAGCATAAGGAACAAAGCTGTTACAGCAGGGGTCCCCAAACACCGTTCTGTGGACTGGTCCCGGTCCGTGGACTGATACCGGTCCGTGGCATGCCAGCAACCGGTCTGCACAAACAAGCAAAGCCCCATCCATGGGATGCAGGCAGCACACAAAACCACGCACTACTCCAGTGCGTAGAAAAACCTTTCTCCACGGAACTGGTCCCTGGTGCCCATAAGATTGGGGCCCTCTTGTGTTACAGGTGGTCCTGCTAAAATACTTTGAAACCGCCACCCAGAGGGGAGCAGGGGAGCAACAGAAACAGACTGTGAAGTGGGTGTCCAAGCTCTAAGTATATGTAAGCACTTACAAGCAGTGTCCTAAAAGGAGCTCTTATACCACTTCAGACAATTGGCTGTCCAGTCTCTTCTTAAAACCTTCCAGTGTTGGAGCATTCACAACTTCTGGAGGCAGGTTGTTCCACTGGTTAATTGTTCTCACTGTCAGGAAGTTTCTCCTTAGTTTTAGGTTGCTTCTCTCCTTGATTAGTTTTCATCCGTTGCTTCTTGTCCTGCCTTCAGGTGCTTTGGAGAACAGCTTGACTCCCTCTTTGGGGCAGCCCCTGAGATACTGGAACACTGCTATCCTGTCCCCCCTTGTCCCTCTCTTCATTAAACTGGACATACCCAATTCCAGCAACCGTTCCTTATATGTTTTAGCCTCCAGTCCCCCTGATCGTCTTTGTTGCTCTTCTCTGCACATTAGTCTCAACATCTTTTTTTTTTTTTACACCACAGTGACCGAAACTGGATGCAATATTCCAAGTGTGGCCTTTATTGGGCCCTATAAAGTGACATTAACACTTCAAACTGTGATGTGAAATTTAACACATGCAAAAACTATTCTGGAAAATAAGCATTTGAAGCTGGTGTCCAAGACTTTATTTTCCATAATTGTTAGGGAAAAACAGAACAGATAGAACAGAACAGAACGGAGCTGGAAGGGACCTTGGAGGTCTTCTAGTCCAACCCCCGGTTCAGGCAGGCGACCCTAGACCATATCTATCTATCTATCTATCTATCTATCTATCTATCTATCTATCTATCTATCTATCTATCTATCTATCTATCTATCTATCTATATCTATCTATCTATCTATCTATCTATCTATCTATCTATCTATCTATCTATCTATCTATCTATCTATCTATCTATCTACCTACCTACCTACCTACCTACCTACCTACCTACCTACCTACCTACCTACCTACCTATCTATCTATCTACCTATCTACCTACCTACCTACCTACCTACCTACCTACCTACCTACCTACCTATCTACCTATCTATCTATCTATCTATCTATCTATCTATCTATCTATCTATCTATCTATCTATCTATCTATCTATCTATCTATTTATCTATCTACCTACCTACCTACCTACCTACCTACCTACCTATCTATTTATCTACCTACCTACCTACCTATCTATCTATCTATCTATCTATCTATCTATCTATCTATCTATCTATCTATCTATCTATCTATCTATCTATCTACCTACCTACCTACCTACCTACCTACCTACCTACCTACCTACCTATCTACCTACCTACCTACCTACCTACCTACCTACCTACCTATCTATCTATCTATCTATCTATTTATCTATCTATATCTATCTATCTATCTATCTATCTATCTACCTACCTACCTACCTACCTACCTACCTACCTATCTA